>JASVEL010007090.1:0-199489 GCA_032618575.1 Nicotiana noctiflora | reverse complement strand
TTGCTGTCGACTTGAAAGAGAAAGAGTAAAGAAATCGCTAGCCCTAATTTTTTGTTTTAACAGATCGCTGCTACTGCCTTCTTCTTTTCTTTTTTGCAAAAAGCGACGCTACAGGTCACCTCACGCAACAAAGGCAGAGGCGCTTGCCTTTTTTAAAATGCTACGCCACACTGTAAAATAGTGATGGCAGCTCGCATCGCCTCACCTCATGCTATTAGCGCTGAGGCGAGTGCTATTTACAACACTGTTTACAACCTGTACACATATACCTTTCACCAATAATTTCACATAGCAAAACTATAAAATGAGGAATGCATTCAGATGACAATTCCAAAACCATTTTTTTCACTGGATGTTAGTGTAATCTAGGCAAACAAGGTAGTATCCTTCAACTTCTATTCCATCTTATTCTCAATATTACTGTGTAGTTTGTGTGCTTATATCTTGAAATATAAAAGAATACAATATATTATGTACTGAAGAAGATCTATAGAAAGAAAGTCACAGATAGTCATAAACACAAAGGTGAAATAGGATATTATGCTACACATATTTCCTATCACAAGCAAGGTACTAATGCAAGCTAGATCAGTTGTAAGTTAACATTTCAGTTTTTCAACATAAGGAAGACTTAGAATTGTACCAAAAACTTTCTATTCCTATGCGCAAGATGACAAGCTGTGCACATAACAACTCAGATTTCAAACAATAAATCTACTGCTTAATGGATAATGTAGAAGGAGAACTATATTATGTAGGAGTTTAGTCACTCATTTACCATGTTATAATCCATATGGAGAAGTGCATGGAAATGAGAGGTTCACTATGGGGAGGCATGGTGGACATATGCATAGCAACTAACAAGTTTAGGCAATCTTTTTTGGGTAATTGGTAGCAGTTCTTGAAATGGCAGCTAACAATGCAACTTAGTCTTCAAAAAGCAAACAATTTTGAGTTAAACTAGGCATACATATCAGCACAACAAAGGTCATTGACACATCAGGAAGGGATTCACATAAGGATCTTAATAAGAAGCATCCAAACATCGTGCAAATTTGAAGGCAAAAAAGAGGTGACAGAAAGCAATACGACAGTGTGTGAGCATCAATTAAATTGTAAGTTCATATGCAGAGGGTACAAAGCATTCAGAACGGATATCTGGATAGAGTTTTACAAACAATGGCAATACAACATCAAGGCCTTAAGTTTCATCATAACAACATAGATACAGTAATTTTTTCGCAACTGAAGAGCTCTCTTGGCAGGCAACCAAGACTAGTAGTTTTACAAACAAAAAAAAGAAAGAAAGGGAAAACTACTCTGACCTTCAATCTTTCTCAGCTATACCAGCAAGTTCAAGGACGACAATATTCTCTTCAAGTAACTAATTTGCAACACCCTGGGGAAAAAAGGTAACAAGGCATAAGATAGTATCTATAAAATGTCAAATAGCTGCAGTTGCATATAGTATTCTTCTGGAGATAAAAGCTTTAAACCACACTAAATTTAAACATCAAACAAAAATTAGAACAAAACATAATGACTTCAAAGAAACACTTTTGTGTATTTTGTAAGCTTTTCCAAAAACCTGGTAAATCTAGAGACAGAGAACTATGAAGCCATGGAGGAGAGAGAAACATGCACACCTTTTATGGAAGAAAAACCAGCGCAACGCAACCTCTGTTCTATTGCAGCAGCAACGACAATCAACAAAGCCCAAAAAAACAGAAAGAAGAAGAGAAGAAGAAGAAGAAAGAAAAAAGAGAAAAATTCGATGAAGTCACAAAACAAAAACTCGAAGAAAGAAGAAAGGAGATGAATGAACAAGAAGAAAGAAGAAAAGAGATGAAGAGAAGCATACCTGATGAAGAAACTTGAAAAAGAAAGGAAATGGCTAGCCTGCTGTCGACTAGAAGGAGAAAGAGTAAAGAAATAGCGTTCCCTAATATTCGTTTTAACAGATCGCCGCTGCTATATCCTTTTTTTCTTTTTTGCAAAAAAACGACGCTACAGCTCGCCACACGCTATAGAGAGGCAGAGGCGCTCGATAATACCATTTTCAGCTTCCTGCAAAAATTTGAGAATACATAAATCAGTTAACTTTGTTCTTTCAGGAGATCAATAATTTGAAGTGTAAAGAACTTTTTCCGGAAGAAAGTGCAAAGAAAGTTAAGCAACTGCAAATATTTACATCCTCTGGATCCGTTGAAATATCAGCAGAGGCCTAATTCTGCAGTTTATTAGCGGATTCAGAATGAACCAAAAAATCTAGTTTCTCAATTCATTCACAAATGTAGTGTTTTACTAGTTTAAAAATTTGTAAGGAGCTAATAATTACTATACTTTTGTAATTTATGCATCTTCTTGATGCCGGTAATGAAACTAATTACTTCATCAAAAAAAAGTTAGAAGTAAATGTTAATTTCCAAAACATACAATGCATACTGAGAGAATTTAAGGACAAAGAATTTAGTATGCAAGCATACTGAAACAACCCCAAGTTTCAGGTGTAACGAAGCAGACAAAAATAGAAACTGTAAATCCTACTGTTACATTGAAAAATTTTGTACACCGGATATCTGATAAGGCTGATTAGTCAGCTTTGCAAGAGAGAAGTTCGAGCATGCTCATTCGACCTATGGCAGCACATGAAATAGCTGAACAAGCAGCTTCTACTTTTTCTATCGTGCATACTGAAAATGTTGTTGCTATGTAAAATACAGCAGAAACTATACCAACACTGCATTTTCCAATTCCAAAAGTTGCTATACCGGTGCTATTTGTCCCCATTATTTGTACTTTTATGAAGATACTATTAAAAAGTTGAATGAGGACCATAAACAAATGCAGGCAGTTGAATGAGGAACATAAACAAATGAAGGCGAGGTTAGAAGAATCCAAATGCAAAACGAATTATAAGCCATACACAAACAAATTAACGAATTATAAGCCATACACATACATGTAATGCCAAAACGAATGTCATGTTTCTTAGAGAGAATTAATGCGAAATGGATATGCAACAAGGGTAAAACAGCACATATTGATTTTTTTAAATTCCTTGGCTAATTGTATCCTAATGTATAACGAGAACACCCATTTTAGAACACAAGATCCAACGAAACAGAAAACAAACACAAAAAGTAAAATCCCCATATATATATATATATACAACAATTTTCTCCAACTCTACCAACTTTAAATTTTTCTATTTATGTTTTAGAATTCTGTCGACCTCAACAATGGAGTTTTGAAGGGTATTTGTCACTTTAATTCCTCCCAAACAGCAGTAAACTCAATATTAAGTACAAAATAAACTTCAAATAAACTTTTGGCTCAAAGAATTGAAACCCAATTTCTCAAACTCCAATTTTACTAAAACCCAAATTTTTTTCATCAATTTTTTCCCCAGAAAACATAAATCTTCACCAAATATGAGATACAAACTTCAAACCACACCAAAATTAAAAACCAAACATAAATTAGAACAACATATAGTAACTTCATAGAAACCCATTTGCATATTTTGTAATCTTAAAAACACTTGAATAGAAAATCTAGAGATAGGGAACTTATAAGCCACGGAGGAGTGCATGCAGACCTATTGGGGTAGAGAGAATTACTGGTCGAAGCCTTTGCTAGTCAAAATCCTTTGCTGGTCAAAATCTCGCTGGATTTGGAGCTGTTTTTTTGCTCTTGAAGAAGCTTCAATGTAGGGCTTTTCTTAATGAACTGAATAGAAAAGCTTTTACATTGACTATCGAATTTGTGGAGCCGATTTTCACTCTTGAAGAAGCTGGGTTTTTTGTTTTGGTCGATTTTGCTCTTGAAGAAGACACTCCTCTCTTTTCTTTAATTTAATATTTGATATAATGAATAAAAGAAGACACGATACTCTCTTTTAGTTATTGATATAATTTTATATTTTTTTTCAATTATAAAAAGAAGCATTCGCGGGTTTTGTGAAATAGTGGAGGTAAATGAAATCCTCGTAGAACCGTCCTTGTAGAGTATATTTACAAAACCGTCTCCATACAGAGGTATTTGGCAACGGTTGTAATACTCATGTGACGGTATTATTTTAATTCTGTCTTAACAGGCTTAAGCGGCTATTGCGACGGTTGTAACCCTTGCAATAGACTATCTATTGCAAGGGTTATATAACCATTGCTAAATAACCGATGCAATAGGTTCATTTTCTAGTAGTGACCGTATGCAAAGTATATTGTGAGTGTCGCACCGTAGCCTCGTCACCCTTTGTCAACGTTATGCTAGCGACTTACACGTACATGGTGTGACGACCTGACCCGTCGTCATGTGAGTTACCGCCCCCTTTCCCCCTTATTGTGTTATTTCATGTTTCTATATCAGTATTAGAGTCTACCGGGTATAATTTGATTGGTTCTGGTTGAAAATAAGACATATAGCCTCTTAGAAAATTTCAAACAGCAGATAAGGCACTACACACAATTTCAACAAGTTCAAATAAGCAACTTACAAGTTGGTTCATGTTCACAATTATTTCTCAAGCCAATATCACAACCAAATTACAATGTTTCCATAATCAAGAATACACACACAAGTATGTTCAATAATTTACCACAATTCAAGTGTTTCATCTCTTTCAACAAGAAACCATATATGCCACCACAACAATTGTTCTCAGTTCTTTACAAATTCCAAGTCCCTTGTCATCTTTCAATTCATATTTCATACCATACCACATGTAGTTCAATCATCAATTGAATACCCAACAATGACATCAAAGAATCACATACAATTTCTCAAATTAACACATGCCAAACAATTTCACACATATGGGCGATTTCACAAGAATCAAAATTAGCCATACATACCTCGATTGAGCTTTCCTTAAGTTACTACAACACTCCAAAAACTCTAGCAATTCCAATCTACTATGAAACATAACAAAATTAAACACATATTAGAAAGATATTCATGAAACTAGCTCATTTGAACATTTTATCAAACACTAGTTGAGCATCTTGATTTCGAATCCCTAACCCAGTCTTTAGTTATTTAAGTTAAACAATCTTCCCATAAACCTAACTTGTACATGCATGTATACACAATACTAATAAACCCAAGAATCATACCTCAATAACTCATCTTATACACCAAACTCGAAATTAAACCCTAGGGTATAGAATCTTACTTCTTAGATGAAGAACTTGCTATTGGGTTCTTGATTCTTGAAGATTGATGCAAGATTTGGATGATTTAGATGTTGGGTTCCTCCTTCTCTCTCTAAAATACTCTCACCTCTCTCTAAAATCAGTAAGAAATGACCCCAAAATGAACCCCAAAGCCAATATATTGAAATGGGGTCGGGTTATAAAAATTAGAAGAATTAACTGGGCTTCTCGGGTTCAGTTTGCAACAGGAATGCGACCGCAAAGTGAGAAATGCGATGCATTATGCGGTCGCAGAATTGACACAGGATTTTATTTTCCAGCCTTTGGTAATTTGATCATAACTTTGTGTAGGAATGTCCAAATGACGAACGGTTTGAAGCGTTGGAAACTAGACTCAAAGCGCTTTCATTTGATATGCTATGCACCATATAAAACCTTATACATAATTATATATGATCCTTCGAAGTGGAGCTATGTGCAAATCCATTTGGAATTTTGGCGTATTTCGAAAAGTTTCCCATTTGGCTTACACTTGGGCTTCCATTTGGACCTCATATCGCTTACCATAAGACTCATACTCATATATATCAAGTCTAATTGATGTCCATCATGTTCATAGCACATAAAATATAATAATTAGCCTACGTGGCACCACAGAATCCTATATTACTTAGCGAAATTTTCTGGGGCCTTACATTCTCCCCCCCTTAGGATCATTCGTCCTCGAATGAGGAGTATAGTCTTTCCAAAACACTTTAACATCATACATCTCTTTTCTAACCTACCTTCAGTCTCAAAATTTTCACTAACTCATAAATTTTTCAAAAATTTGGCAGAGTTTCCTTTGTAACTAGGCCTATCCACCTGCCAGAGAATCACTAAAATCTTCTTAACCACACATCCACAACTGTACATAGCACCACAATGTATATATTCACAATCCTAGTCCCAGTATTATAAGAACTACATTAACATATGGATACCGGAACATGGACTGCACAGTTTTACATCAAAATACCTATATGGTACATTCCAAGTCAAAACTAACTGGTATTCAATCAAACGAAAGTACTTTCCTTCCACGACACATTTATCCTTCCACACGACATTAACGACTTACAAACATTGTCATAACACCTTCTCAAAAATAATATCAACTCCCAAACATACATAACAAGGATGACATATAAACATCTTGCATGAGATAACTATCCGTTGACTTTACCTTTTGATAACTTCCACTGTACAATTTACACTCCACTGGATATTGCAATTCATGATAACAACAATAACCCACAATTCTATAACTTGGCATCATACCATCAAGGATGTCAGTTCATAGTAAACAAACAATCATGTGTTCATAATAGTCCTTACCAGCCATTAATGTAATCGCAAAGGTGTTCATCAACAAGAATATAATTTCATTTCAATCAACAGTCCATATGAAAGTCAAGCCATCATGAGTCTTGCTAGTAGTGCATCATATAGGATATTACCATGATTATATAGTTCAATCAAGTCAATTCATACCCACATTTTTTTTCATCACTATCTTCTTAGACATAAGCATATGGAAACACAAAGTACATGAGGAACAGTTATGGGGAATATCATACACCTATTGCAACCTAATGTGTAATACAGTCATGTTACATTTATTATCAACTCACATAACATTTAGGGGTACACTCACACTAAACCATTGATGAACCTTAATAGTTACCCTAAGATGTGATACCATAAACTGACCATAACTTTATCTATCCAATATATATGCGATCACACTATAAAGCTTTATATTTGACTTGTCTGAACTTACAATACCCAATGGATCTAATACAACGAGGAACAACAGAGTTCAAGATCAGGCTGGAGTTCTTCAAGAATCCATTAATGCACTGGGTAGAGTACTATGTGAGGTCGTATACTAAGAGACACAAAATGTTACTACTAACAATACTGACATGGTTAATCATTGTGACTACCTCAATTAATACATAAATGACGAAAAGGAGTAAGTAGTACATGGGAAATAGGAATCATTAAGGAGGAATACTCAAGCACGTGAACCACTCATTTCCTAAAGTGTAGGAAAAATCCGTCGACCCCGAATAGGAATACTCTAGCACCTTGAATGTGATATGGGATTCAAAATACACGAAGTTGAATTACACTCTTAACATTACTTGACACACAGAATCTATGCCACAAGCCTATAAGGATGAAAATAATTGAACACTTATGAGATTACCACATTCTAGACAACTTAACACTTCTTGGTAATTGATCATATACGAGGAAACTAAAAACTACGACCATTGTTTTTCATTCAAATCAACATGTTCATGATATGTACAAAAATCTGAAGTCATCTAATCTCAACCTTTCACGAGTGAAACTCAATAACTAGAAAATCTTGATACTGGGACAAAATCATGAATTGGTTAGATGGTTCTAATAGTTAACACGACGCTCGGGGGAGAAGGCAAATAACACTCATATCTAGCCAAGAATGTGATATACCAAGAGTAGTAAAACTCTCCACATGTGATAACGACATAGTCCAAGATTCTAGAAGTTGAGGGTGTAAAGAAAACCAAACTCAATGAGACATTCCACAATAATCACTGAAGGTTTGCAGATGTTCATGATGAGATCTCCATATGTTTTGACTTGAAAAAGGAAGTGTCATAGTGATACATAGAAGGCACGTTCTCTCACGGTTATCGTACAAGTGTTGGGAACTAGCACAACGACTTCACCAAATAAGGAGTACAATTAACACATTGTGGAGACATGAAGAGAGAACAATCATTCGTTATGTGTTGGACATGCCTATGCTATACTATCTTCCAAACTGCAATACAATTCTACATCACGGGCAACCACAATATTGGAAACCAAGTGAGCTACTTACTACAGGATATCTCAAGTGGAAACAAAAATTATGGCGACACAAGGTCTTCCTATGATGGGATATGAGGATCTCAATTTTCAAAAAAACTTTATGCACACATTGACCATTTCAATTGACATGTACTTGTAGGATAAGTGTAGATGCATACTTTCACGTTTCTTGATAGTAAGAAGGTTTTCATGATGTTACTCGTAAGAGAGTAGATTGGTTGATTAAGCCATATAAGCCACACACAACTAAGTAAAAGAGTGACTCGAGAAGGATCATAAATCTTGGATACTTTGCACGGAACTTGACATCACATGTACAAACTTTATGATGGTGCATGTGTAGGCACGAGTGAGCAGATGTTGTCCATTTAAATAAAACGTTTCTGTAAGAAATTCATCAGGAATAGTCCTTTGTTGAGAATTTAGGAAAAACAAGTGAGAAGTATCAAGTGCTATAACTCAATTCTGGAACATAATTATAGAGCTCAATTCCATAGGAGGTTGTAAATACTAGTACTGTGTTCGGGAGACTTTGTAAATAATACGTCTCATTCAAAGAGCAGGTGCACGTGCATGAACTGTTTTGTAATTTAGATTCTTTTTAAGAACATATCTATGCAAGGACAAGGAAATTATAAGGGTTTAACAAAAGCTTTAAACAATCACTACATTACCAAATAAAATGGATCACATAGTTTTCACATAAGTTCCAAACCTATAGGATGCATATCATAGCCCTTCCGTAGGGTTCACATATCAGATTATACACCTATGTGCTTCATACAATAATAAGGAAATCACAATTACGAATCAAACACTTTAAATGATCACCACATTATAAAATAAAAGAATCATGCCATTTTCTCGTATATTTGTCCGTCGGCTCTTGGGGCCATGATTATCACATCATACTTGGCACTAGGCCACATTTCATAACACAACTTCTTCTTTCCCCGCATTTCACATCATTTTCTCATATTTCACATCAACATCATAATCTGTTTCATATTCCCTCATGTCACAAGAATCACCAGGTACAATTTCATTTCGAGTTCTCGACACATTGTCTACATTTTGTTTCTCAAAAGCATTTGACTTATTTCAATATCTCTATGCACAGAGGACTTCACAAAGTTTTATTTAATATGTGCTGCTTCAATTTCAATTTAAGGCCTTCACATTTCAATGCATGATTCATACCCCTTGCACCCATTTTAT
This sequence comes from Nicotiana noctiflora, assembly GCA_032618575.1. NCBI lineage: Eukaryota > Viridiplantae > Streptophyta > Magnoliopsida > Solanales > Solanaceae > Nicotiana > Nicotiana noctiflora. The sequence continues at coordinate 190,205 of JASVEL010007090.1, read as the reverse complement.
GTTGTCAATAATAGCACATTGATCATATTGGAATGCATCTTTCACAAACATCGAGTCACAACACCAATTCATGTAAAGTATCAATCACAACAAGAATCCAAAGTTCAATCTTACCACATTTACACATTCACTTTCTTTGCTTCCAAATATCTTCGTATATTACCATCAACTAGTCACAATCAATCAAATTCTTTTGGTACACATAAGAACAATTTGGAAGAATCAACCATAACAAGTTTTCTCACAAAATTTGGCATCAAAATATTTATTTAAACTTGACTTGAAGTCTAGTCATTTTAGCACATAGTTCACATTCTATACATATCCTCATCTACTAAGAATAATATATTAAACAAATGAAGAAGTGCCTCCTACATATATTTTCACAACAATAATTCGCTTAACATAACAAAATAAATACTGCATCAATTATATTTTGAACCTACAACATTTACGCGGACACCATGGAAGCTTAATTTCTAAGAGACAGGGTTTTAGCCGTACATATTGATGATATACTACATGATCTGGTGGTACAGTGATATTAGTGGGAACAAGGGTACTCTCCTAAACAACAAGTTCTACCAATCACTCCAAGGCTCAACACGTTCTTCTAACAAGTCCTTGGGTGATCCACTTGGACTCAATGGTGAGATAAATCTCACCTTACATGCTTCAAATTCACATATTATGGTATCAAAATTACCAATATTGAGGGTAATACTTAGAGAGGAAATTAGCTCCATATCTTGAGCCATATCACACGATCTGGAAAATTCCTAAATGCCCGTGTAGCCCCCTACTTATATGATGTGGTCGACAACACACCTATAAGAAGGGCACTACTAGACACGGCTCCGAGACATCCTAGGACACATTAAAACCTTAGGCTCTGATACCAAGTTTGTCACGCCCCAAATCGAGGAACATGACCGGCGCCTGACCGGGTTGCCCCAGTCAAGCGGACCTGGGTTCCTTTATATCCCATGCGATTCCCCTATGTTGTTTATTACTCAGAAACCAAAGATCTTAACTAGGATTCTTGGATAAGTGTCAGAGAATGCTTGCTACAGTAGGGATTCTTGAGTCTAGTGGAGCATCTTTTACTACATTCTTATTTTCGGGGCAAGCATTCATATGGTGGGAGGAGTTCGAGGGGCGTATGCCTGTAGGAGCAGCACCCCTTACCTGGCAGCAGTTTTCCACTCTCATTTTAGAGAAGTATGTGCCGTAGTCTCGTAGAGAGGAGCTGTGCTGCCAGTTTGAGTGGCTAGTTCAGGGTGATATGATAGTGGCTCAGTATGAGTGAAGGTATACTCAGTTAGGCAGACATGCTACATGGATGATCCTGACACATCGGGAGAGGATCAGTAGGTTCATAGATGGCCAGAACTATTCTATTCTTATCTTGATGACCAGGGAGAGAGTAGTGGCAGCATCCTTCAAGGAGGTAGTGGATATGGAACGCCAGATTAAGGCTGATCATCCCTGAGTGCAAGAGGAGAGGGAGGCCAAGAGGCCTCAAGGTTCGAGCAGTTATAGTGGTGCTCTATCAAGGGGCCAGTTTCATCAGGGTAGAGGTCGTTCATTTAGAACTCCTTAGTCAGGTCGTCTAGAGAAAAGTGGAGCTTATTCCGATTGTGGCCGTCAGGGTTATCAGCAGGGCTATTCACTCAGCACCCTATCGGATCAGAGTTCAGCACCTTTTTCTTCATCCCATGGTTCATCTGTGGCGAGGGGTTCCCTTCAGTCCCCTTCTCCAGCGTCGGGCAGTTGTTATGAGTGTGGCGAGTTTGGCAACATTAGGAGGCAGTGTCCTCGACTCCACAGGGGTAGGTCTCAGAATGATGGATCAGCCTTTATCTTCTATTTCATCTACTTCAACACCATCCCAGTCTAGTAGTGGTGGGGGTCAGTCTTCTAGAGGTCTCCCCAAGAGCGATGAGCGATCGAGCAGTGGACAGGCTCGTTTCTATGCACTTTCGGATATGAGAGATGCTATTGCCTCAAATATATTGATCACAGGTATTATTTCATTTTGCCATAGGGATGCTTCTATATTCTTCGATCCTGGGTCTACATATTTGTACGTGTCTCTAATTTTGCTTATCATTTGGGTATGACCCATGGTTTTCTTGATGTGCCTATCCATGTATCCACCCCGATGGGTGATACGATTGTTATGTATCACGTCTATTGATCCTTTCTTGTTTCTATTGGGGTTCTAGAGACCCGAGTTGATTTGTTATTATTGGGTATAGTAGACTTGGACGTGATTTTGGGCATGTACTGGCTATCCATGTGCCTTGCTATTATGGACTATCATGCCAAGACATGATGTTCGACTTATTATGTCCCTAGCCGGGTAATTTCATTCTTAAAGGCGCATCGTATGTTGGAGAAAGGGTGTTTATCGTATTTAGTGTTTGTAAAGGATGTTGATGCTGAGACTCCTAGTATTTATTTTCTTCCTGTTGTGAGGGACTTCCCAGATGTGTTTCCATCAGACCTGTCGGGCATGCCACCAGATTGGGATATTGACTTTGGTATTAATTTGGTATCGGGCACTCAGCCCATCTTTATTCCTCTTTATTGTATGGCACCAGCGCAGTTGAAGGAATTGAAAGAGCAGCTTCAGAAGCTCCTAGATAAGGGGTCCATTCGCCCGAGTGTGTCACCGTTGGGTGCACCGGTGTTGTTTGTTAAGAAGAAAGATGGATCAATGAGTATGTGTGTTGATTATAGACATCTGAATAAGGTAACGGTGAGGAACAAGTATCCTCTACCGCGCACTGATGATTATTTTGATCATCTCTAGGGAGCGAGGGTGTTCTCTAAGATTGATCTTCGTTCAGGCTATTGCCAGCTGAAGATTAGAGATTCTGATATTATGAAGACAACCTTCGGGACGAGATATCGGCACTATGAGTTTCTATGATGTCTTTTGGGTTGACCAATGCCCTAGCCGCATTCATGCACTTGATGAATAGTGTGTTCCGGCCGTATCTGGATTCCTTTGTGATTGTGTTTATTAACGACATCCTATTGTACTCTCGTAGCCAGGAGGAGCATGCTCAACATTTTAGAGTTGTATTGCAGAGGCTGACGGAGGAGAAGTTGTATGCGAAGTTCTCCAAGTGTGAGTTCTAGCTTGAGTCGGTAGCTTTTCTGGTTCATCTGGTGTCTTTTGATGGTATTCGGGTTGACCCGAAGAAGATTGAGGCAGTGTAGAGTTGTCCTAGACCGTCCTCAGCGACGATGATCTGGTGTTTTCTTGGTTTGGCGGGGTATTATTGCCGATTTGTTAAGGGATTTTCATCTATTCCTTTGTCTTTGACCAGGTTGACGTAGAAGGGTACACCGTTTGTATGGTCAGATGAGTGCGAGGAGAGCTTTCAAAATCTCAAGAAAACTTTGATCACAACTCCAGTGTTAGTCTTGCCATCAGCTTTAGGTTCTTATATTGTGTATTATGATGCATCAAGAGTGGGGATAGGTTGTGTATTGATGCAAGAGGGTAGAGTTATTGCTTATGCTTCTCGTCAGTTGAAGCCTGATCAGAAGAACTATGTTGTTCATGATTTAGACTTAGCTGACATAGTTCATGCCTTGAATATTTGGAGGCACTATTTGTACGGTGTGTCCTGTGAGGTGTATACTGATCATCACAGTCGCCAGCACTTGTTTAAATAATAGGATCTCAATTTGAGGCAGTGGAGGTGGCTTGAGTTGCTTAAGGATTATGACATCACCATTTTAAATTATTTGGGGAAGGCCAATGTAGTAGCCAATGCTTTTAGCCAAAAGACGGTTAGTATGGGCAGCGCGACGTATATTCCAGTTGGGTAGAGACTATTTGCATCTAATGTTGAGGAATTGGCCAATCGGCTAGTGAGGTTGCATATTTTGGAGCCCTGCATGGTGTTGGCTTGCATTGTTTCTTGGTCTTCCTTATATTATTGCATTTGTGAGTACCAGTATGATAATCCACACTTGCTTGTCCTTAAGGACAAAGTTTGCCATGATGATGCCAGGGATGCTTCTATTGATAGTGATGGTGTGTTGAGGATGTAGGGCCGGATTTTTGTGCCCAATATTGATGGCCTTTGGGAGTTGATATTTGAGGAGGCCCATAGCTCGCGGTATTCTATCCATCTAGGTGTCGCGAAGATGTATCAAGATTTGAGATAACATTACTGGTGGAGAAGGATGAAGAAGGATAATATGAGTTATGTAGCCTAGTACCTCAACTGTCAGCAGGTCAAGTATGAGCATCAGTAGTCCGGTGGTGTGTTTTTGCATATTGATATTCTCGAGTGGAAATGGGAGAGTATTACTATTGACTTTGTTAGTGGTCTCCCTCGGACAACACGTAAGTTTGATTTAGTTTGGGTGATTGTGGATAGGGTGACCAAGTCTGCACACTTTATTCCTCCGCTTACTACATATTCCTTGGAGCGGATAGCAGAGATATTCATTCGTGAGATTGTAAGATTGCATGGGGTTCCAGTTTCTATTATATCAGACAGAGGTACTCAGTTTACTTCTCAGTTCTAGAGGACATTTCAGCGAGAGTTGGGTTCACATGTAGAGTTGAGCACTGCATTGTTATATGTTATGTTAATGATGGCCTTCTATGTATTCGTATTGGAAGGTAATGATAAGAATTCATAATCGCGGGAAGTTCTTCAAACTAAAGTATTATAGAATGTGGTACATCTGGGAAATATTTGACAGAGTATTCAGCGGCTTATGGGTCTTAGACCATGTGGTCTTACGTATGAGTCTCGTGTGGTAACCTGAGTTAAGGTATCATTGTGCTACAGTAAATGCTAATATTAAATTAAAGATAAATCAGAAAGGAAGTTGGGTAAATGAAACAGTTTTATAATAAACCGAAACGGTATGATAAGGATACGTTTAATTCCTTGTATGTGTTCGAAGTAATGAGTCTTTTAGGTATTGTGAAACAAAGCTCTTGAGTGCTAGCATTTGTGTAGCTCGATGTGGGTAGAAGGACTCAGTCTTGGCAGATTAATTTGTGCAATGGAATTAGGAGAAAGAGTTTGTGATGTGTTTTACCATGGTCTGCACATGAGTGTATTCTCTTTTGGTATGCGAAGCTTGGAACGTGTAATGATTTCTCTTCTAATTGGTATCATGAAAGTCCTTGACTAGGCAAGTGCGTCAGTGTTTGCGGCATAGGAGAGGAATAAAAGTTTCCACGTTATGTTAGTGTAGTACGGTATATGCGATGTGTTATGGGAAGTTGATAATGGCATGTTCAAGGTTTTGAGATCAGTTCATATTATATGGGAAGTCATTAAAATTCTTGAGCAACGCGGGTAGCTGCAGATAATTTGAGAATCAATCTTTCTGGGGATTAAGGAAAATGGTACTCTTATTCCAGTGATTCGATGGGGGATATGCTCAAAAGGGAAAGGTAATGTAAACTTATAATATCTGGTAGTATTGCGGTATTCTCTTATTGGATCGACTGTGATGATTGAGTTGTTGATGGCATAGGGAAATTTCTAAATGTCTGTCATGGTATGAATGGATTATTGATGTGTGTTATGTATTCGTCAGTGGAGTGTGGAATCAGGCATAGTGGTTCATGTGTTATATATGTGTTGGAGACTAGAAGTTCTCGCTCATATGTAGTGGTTGTATATCGGGTGTATAGGTACCGTTTAGCAGTTAATAGAAATTGGAAGACCTAGTGGATCTTTATTTGCTTAATATGGTGAATTTGGGTTATGATATTTGATTGCAGAAGGGTTGTCTTAAGTATGGTTGTCTAAACTAATGTGATATGGACTATGTCCGAAAAATGCCATAGGTCACATGGCAAGGTGCATCAGATTATGTTCTAACAGGGTGGTTTTGTATCCCAAGGACCAGCGGATGGCTGGTAGGTATTTCTCTGTTAATTAGGCCTTCGTGGAGGATGTCAGTGCAGAGGTTTCTACAATTGATTTAGTTCCGGTATTAAGGGACTTTTCAGATGCGTTTCGCATGGCCAAACATAGAACTATATAAGTCATTGTAATGAGCAAATTTAACTAGATGTGCATTCCTTTTGTGAGGTATATATGTGTGGATTGGGTGGCACGCCACCACGGTTATGGTATTTGAAGCAGGTGGCACGCCGGCACGGGTATGTTATCTGGATCAGGTTGCACGCTGCAACAGTGTGATGTGAAAATACACTTAGTTATATGTTACCTTGTATGCATTAATTCTTGGATTCTGAGGAAAAGTCTGTATCGGGTATTGCTCGGCGAATAGTGCATCGGTTGTGTCCTTTCAGGATTTGATAGTGTATATTAATTGTATCACTAGGTGTGTGATTGATTGCTTGAGTTCAGACCTAAATCTATGCATGACCGACCGTTTTGAGCATGGTGACTGGAGGTGCTTCATGAGTAACAGTGTTTGAATAGAATCATGAGTTTTGGCAAGGTCACGTGATGTTATGACCTTTCGAGGAGGATTTAGTTACCCTATTCTATGTTGTGAGATGGGATCTCAGTTCGGCGTTGGGATGGTATGGAGGAATTGAACTACAGCTTTTTTTCGTTCGGGTTAGTTGTCATGATTTAAGTGTGTTTAGATTGTTTCTTATTGGAGCCTGTGTTGTGCATGTTGTGGCTTAGGTCTTTGTTGAGGTGCCATGTCATCAGTGTGGTGTGTCATAATCGAAATGATCGTTAGAGTAATTAATGAGTGCGAGTATATATGATTTTAGCGGGTTAGCAGGGTAATATCGAGTTTTGGCTCCGAAATCTGTTATGGTATAAGTCAATAGGGAAACAGATTCATGAATGGTTGACCTGAGAGATGGGTCGGTGTATCGTGTGTTTCAGTTGTTGTGTATATGAAGGTGTTGGGATAAGACTTTAACTAATAAAAAAGTTTTTCTGTTGGTATTTGGTTATTGTGGGCACTTGTTGTGGATAGATGCCATCGTCTTGAGTGTTTGAGTTGTGTAGTATATCATATGGTCTCACCAGGAGTGGCAAGTATGGGTTATTATAGTTGGTTCAGGTTTATTCTGAGTATAGACGTGGGCTTCGGATTTGGTATATAATTTTGGAAAGTACAATGTGGTTTATGATTCGGGTGTAATGTGAAATTCCAGCTATATTGTAATATTGGACTTATATGAGATAGGGTGACGTGGGATCACCCCGAGTATATGCTTGGTAAGGTTATTTAGCTATTCGGTTTCTTTTAGTACAACTTTGAGTTAGCTCGAGGATGAGCGTTTGTTTAAGTTGGGGAGAATGTGATGACCCGACCCGTCATCAAGTGATTTACTACCCAGTTTCTCCCTTATTGTGTTGTTTCATGTTTTATACCAGTATTAGAGTCTATCGGGTGAATTTGGACTTATTCGGGTTGAAAATAAGGCACATAGCTTTGTAGAAGGAAGCTTGTTTTAGAAAAGTCAACCAGAAGTTGACTATGTGGTTAGAAGGCTCGAATGTAAATTCTGGTCATTCGGATAGTTTTAGGAGGTGACCTGAGACATAGGAGAGCGATCGGAATTGAATTTGGAGGTCCGGTATAGAAACAGGCTTGAATTGGCGAAATTGAATTTTGGGCGAATTCCGATCGATAGGTTAGATTTTGATCCGGGAGTTGGAATGGAATTATGACAGTTGCAGTAGCTTTGCTGGGTGATTTTGGATATGTCTGTAAATTTTCAGGTCATTCGGACATCATTTGGTCGGGGTTTTTGATTGAATGTTGGTTTCGGAAGTTTTTGTTGAAACTTAGGCTTGAGTCCGCCTTAATTTAATGATTTTTGTGTTTAAGGATATGTTTTTATGATTGGAACAAGTTAGTATCGTGTTTTGGAGTAGGTTGGTGGTTCTCGTTCAGGTCCCGGGGTACTCGGGGTGAATCCGGAGGTCCAAACGGATCAATTCTACCATTTTTGAAGGTCTGATGGCTGTTGGTTTTGGTTGCAGATGAATGCTCTATGCGATCGCATAGGTGAAGATGCGATCGCATAGAAGGATGGATGTGGGCTTCTGAGTTGTTTTATGCGATTGCGTAGCAGGGTTTGTGATCGCATAGCTTTGTGACATTGTTCTCTGCTATCCCATGGATGTGGGTGCGATCGCATAGTGTATTTTTGGCCTAGGGTCCCTGGATGGAATTTTTTCTATGCGATCGCAAGGCAGGAGTGCGATCGCATAGCAGTAACTTTTTGACTGTGAAATTTGTTCTATGCGATCGCAATTGAGGGTATGCGATCACATAGTGTAAGGCCTGGGTGACAGAAGGGTTTCATGAAACATTTCAGTCTCGATTTCATTGATATCTTCCTCCATTTTTTAGCCCTTTGAGAGCTAAGTGATTGAATTTGAAGGGGATTTCATCGGGAAGTGATTGGAGGTAAGTCTCATGGTCTTAATACGTCATTTAATCAAAGAATCATCCATTAATTCTCTGAATTTGGGTATAAATTGAAGAAGTTAGGGCTTGGATTTTTGCTATGTAAAATTGGATTTGGTGGCTCATGTGAACTCTGATTTTGATAAATTTTATATGTACATACTCGTCACGAGATGAGGATTCCAAAAATATGAGTTTCATAATTTTTTGAGAAGCGGGCCCGGGGATCGAGTTTTGGCAACTTCATATTTTTGGGCGTAATTCTAGTTATTTCGATTGGGTTCTCTTCCTTTTGCTTACTTTTATGTATTCCTATTGGTTTTTGTCAGATTATGCACCCGTAGAGGCTGATCTCGTGGCAATGGCATTGCGGACTAGTGTTTGAGCCGGTTCGAGGTAGGTAATACTTGTAAATGATGTTCTGAGGCTTTGTAAACCTCGGACTTGCACATCCTTGTGCTGTATTGAGGTGACTTGCACGCCGGATAACAGGCGTGGGGTAGAGCACCTTTAGTGATAGTGACTTGGTCCGTCCCACTTAAATAAAAACACTACCTAATTGCTTGAAATTGAATTAACACACTAATAAAGATATTAATTATTATGAATTGGACTGATTATCATGTTTTGGGCTTCGCGCCGAATATTTGAATCCTTCAGGGATTGGTATTACTGTTTTGATAATACTGTACATAATTTCTTATCAGTCTAAGGTTTTAAAATGGTATTTTGCTACTCAGCATTTTTATACGATTTGAAACACATGAACAACGTTTTGATGATATTTTAGCTGTGAGCTGATATGATACTGTTGCCCAAGGGGATTATATGAATTCATGACTATGCATGGATCGGGCTGCACGCCACAACAAGAGTGATATTGATATTGCGATTGGGCTGTAGGAGCCCCTCCGGAATCTGAACCCCTATAGTGATCGTGGGCGCGTATGCATGGGTTGGGTTGTACGCCACAGCATTATATACATTGCATTGCATACATACATTGGCTTTAAGTGTACTACGTGGCATGACATTTAGCACTCATACATTACTGGCATACATGTCTTATCTGCCTTATTGACCAGATACCCTGGTGGAAATTGTTAAGGAGTGTTCAGCCCAAGGGGCTGATTTGAGTGTAGACTTGTACTGTTTGAGGTTGTACCCACGTATTGAACTATTAATAATTAAAGGAAGAGATGTTAAAATAAGATTTCTAAATAATCTTCTTAAATATTTTAAAAGGGATATCATGAAAGTGTACTGCGGTTTAAAAGGTGATTATGTATTTTATAGCATGAGATATTGCTTTATGTGGTTTTCTTCCCTCAGCTTTATTTACTTTTATTACCGCTGAGTTGGAAGTAATCACCCGACTCCCTACACTATGTGTGAAGATCTAGGTACTTGGGAGCTTAGCTGAGCTTGAAGCTGATATAGAGCACTATTTGGGATCGTCGAGGTAGCTGCCTGGCATCCGCAGGACCCGACACTCCCCCTTGTTACTCTGTTATTACTTGTTTTATTCCGCGTGATTTGTAGAGTATTTACCATGTTGAATGATATTCTGATAGAGGCTGTTACTCGGAGATTTCTGAATATTCTTAATACCATCAGTTTGATCTTGTTTTCCTTCACTATTGATGACTTAAAATAAATGATTTTGAGCTCTAATCTCGGGATGAGAGTGTATTTGGTCGGGACGAGAGTGTATTTTGTCGGGCTGGCCTAGCAATGTGCTGGGCGCCATCACGATTGAGTTTTGGGGTCGTGACACAAATGATGAAATTCCTCCCATTTATAGTTAATTCTAGGTAAATGAATGAATATCTAAGCTTTAATGAGCTAATTATGAGAAATAAATCACATAAAATAAGTCGTTATACAATCACTCTTATTAAATATTAATTTTCTAATGCATCAGATATTTAATAATAAATATAGACTCCTTTTTGTCTTAGCTCCATATCTTTAATGCCTTTCAAGTCGTTGGCTTTAAATGATTTGAATAGATATGAGCATCATGCCTTAAACTTCTTCTCGTGCCTTTTTAATTTCCTCTTCCCGTATCTGTCGCCATCCGTGCCTTTTCCTCATCAGCTATGCTTTGACTCTTTTGACAAATCCACGTGTCATGCCACGTCACTTTTAATATAATTTCAATTTTTTACCAATACAGATAGTCCTCCCCACTTTCCATTTATTTATGAGTTAAATAATTGGAAAGTGGATCTTCATAAAAAGGGAATTTTTGCCGTAATCAATGCATATGTCAATATTGACGTCTCAGTTGCCTTTTCCATTTAATGTTCTCTCCACGTGTCACTTTTTGGTTAGCCCTGCTACTTTGCATCCCTTTTCAAGGCTTCTTCACTTCTACTATTCATGAAGTGATAGTTGCCTTTATTGTAGGCCTTCCATCATTACTTTTAACAGTTGCCTTTATATACTTATTTAACCTTTTCTTTCTTTTCCTTCTCCCTCATAAATCTTTAGCAAATATTTTCTTCACCCCTTTCTGTTCTCTTCTAACTTATTCCTGCTCGACAAAGTCGTCTCCAAACCCTAACCCCAAAAGAGTTCCAATTCTGGACAAATTTCCTAATGCCACTGTTAGACATGGAAGAGGTGGAGGGGGTAGACTTCGTACTGGATTAGAATCAACTTGAGGCGATTCTTCTGGTTCTTATTCATAGAGTTCCGCTCCCAAAACTCCTTCTTCTAAAGGTAAAGAAGTTCATGATCCTTCCCGAGAACCTTTAATTGATGAAATCGTGCTAAGCGACTTATCTTTTCTTAGCGATAAACAATCTCTTCAAAAACAAGTTGATAATTTGGAAAAAATTGATACTTATCCCACACTTGTGACCGAGCTTACAATCCGTACTATCAGAGATATTGTAATTAGAAAAATAGCCTAAGAATGTAAATTCTTTCTATAAACCAAAGAATTTTGTCTTTTAGGAATGGGTATTCATTTTTTACACTTACCCCTTTACTTTAGGTTATAAACCTCAAATTAACTCAATCATTCTCGATTTTTGCCATTTCTTCAATATTTGTTTGGTCCAAGTTGGTCCTTTGATATGGAAAGCAGTGGCTTGTTGAGGTATCTATCTACCAAAGCCAATATTGATTTGCCTTTGCTCACCTTATCCACTTATACCATCCCAACATAATTCGCCATGAGGTTTTTACCCTTACCGCAAGAAGCAAAAATATTTTGGTAAGCACTAAATATGACAATGACCATGGTTCGTATGCCCGTTCCGTTGCTATACGTACGATAGATCTGCTTGGTGAAACAAATATTCCCTTCCATGAAAAGTGGAATTTTGCACGTAAGTCTTTTTTCTTACTTGCCCGTATCTATTTTTGAGAATCATGATCCTTTTTATAACTTCATTCCTTTTTGGTTGGTTTTTTTTACCAACAATGACAGATGTGAAATCTATTCCCAACTTTCGTGGTTGGGTAGAATCAATTTTGCAGATTGCTCCCAAGGAGCAAAGAACTTGAAAATCAATTTTCGCTCATCATGGCTAGAAAGTTAAAACACAATGTATCGTCTATATATATATATATATATATATATATATATATATATATATATATATATATATATATATATATATATATATATATATTACGTACCTTTTCCTTAATGTTGAACATATATCCTTTTTTTAGGATTTTGGTAACAAAGGAATAACAGCCGATGTAGCCACGGCTATCCGTAAGTCTGGTAATGCTGCACTTGATTTGGATAAATCTCGGTACTTATTTCAAAAAAGAAAGACCATAGGAAAAAGTTCTAGGAATGAGGAAGAGGAAGATGCCTCGTTATCAGCCAGACCTAGAGTTAAGAGATGGCTCACTAACGATGATGAAATTGAAGACTCCCCCATTCAAACTTAAACCGATGGTCCTATTTTGATTACTTCTAATGAGGATATCATACTAAAAGACATGAATGAATCAACTCAGGGTAATTTTGATAGTGGTTTCGAGAGCAGCGAGTTCGGACCTGTTCTCGATGAAGCCCCTCTTTTTTTCATTCGTACCTACTTCCTCCATTCCTTTGCTAGTCGTGCGTACTTTTTTGCCAGCACTGACTGCTTCAGTTTTCTCTCTAATTTTTACTGCTCCTACCTCTATTCCCGTATTAGATTCCTAATCACTCCTTCCGTTCATATTTAAACTCCCCCGACTCCTGTGGTGTTTACTTTTTCTACTACTCTTCCATCTGCTACTCCATCTTCATTTGCCTCACACGTTAAATCAAGCTCCAGCGGTAGAGACGTAGTTATGAGAAAATTTACACTCGAAGTCCCAGCCAACAAAAATCTCTTAAGAAAATCAGGAGGGAGCTGATTCCTTGCTTGGACCTCTTATTGGAGATATTGAAAAGAGTAAGATGCAAAGCCTTAGCTGCTACACCTTGATGAATGACATAGTTCATTTCACTTTAAAGGTATATTTCTTGACCTTAAATGCTTTTCCCATTGTGAGCACGTGATTTTTGCACTAGGCAATAAAATTCCAAAATTAAAAAAATAAAATAATATTTTTGAGTGCAATTGCATGTATTGTTTGAAATTATACACATTTTGTGTGATTGAATAATTAGAAATTAGAAAACTAAAAAAATAGGAGAAATACGTGCATTTTTGAATTAATTAGCTTTAAGAAGAAAATCAACAAAAAATAGCATTAATAGCGGAAAATATAGAAACAATAGTAGAAAATTACCAAAAAAATGTTGAAAAATTAGGGAAGCTAGGAAATTAAGTAATTTAAATAATACAAAAGAAAAAAAAATGAAAATACAAAAGAAATTGTCTGAAAATAATTAAAATACCAAAAACAAAACATGTACAAAGACTGGGCCAATTGAAGTCTGAAACGATGGCCCAAATACAAAGCCCAAAGGGATCCGGTCCAGTGCATTGGGTAATGTTGATCTCAACCGTTCATCTCCTCAAATCCAACGGTTGATAGAATTAAGGGATTATTAATTAGTTAATTAATTTTTGAGATTTTATCTCAGCCATCTAGGCCAATTGATCTAACGGAGAAAGGCGTTGGTCTTATTTGAAACAAGACGACATCGTTTGGTTAAGGCAAACCTTGATCGCTGATCATCAATGATCCAACGGCCAAGATCACCTCAGCATCCACGAGTATATAAGGCTCATGTCTTGTTGGAGACCGGCCATTTGCAACACCCTCAAACCTTAGCCGCCCTATTCTCTCCGTTCTTCTTCATTCTCTTCTTTTCGGCCACAGCCAGCAGTTCGCTTTCCACTTCCGAATACCAAAGAGCGACTTCTGCAACTCCAGACGGCCATGGAGACTGCCGCCTCCCATGGTGGTCTCCGGCCACCCCTTTCTTCATCTTCTTCTCTCATCTTCTTCCTCACCACAAACAGCCTTCTATTTCTTTTCAGTCTTTCTATTCTTTTTCTTTATTTCCTTTTTTCTGATTTTTTATTAGACTTCAAGATGAAGTCTTTGAGGTTTCTGGTTAGAGGGGGGTATTCAGAAAGGGGAAAGGTGGGATTTTTGGGTGGAGGTTTATTTAAAGTCGCCGGAGTTAGGTTTCCGGCGACCTATTCTCGAAGATTCGAGACGGAGAAGGGAGATTCGAGGGAAATAGATTAGGTAAGGAGGTAGATTGGGAGGTGAGGGTTCTATGGTGTTAGCTTGGGGTGGGTTCTCGTTATTTGGGTCACCGGAGATGAACTTCAATGACCGGAGTTTCAAGAAAAAGGGGGGTTTCAGGGGTTCTTTAGGTTTTGGGGGCTGTTTGTGGTGAGGAAGAAGATGAGAGAAGAAGATGAAGAAAGGGGTGGCCGGAGACCACCATGGGAGGCGGCAGTCTCCATGGCCGTCTGGAGTTGTAGAAGTCGCTCTTTGGTATTCGGAAGTGGAAAGCGAACTGCTGGCTGTGGCCGAAAAGAAGAGAATGAAGAAGAACGGAGAGAATAGGGCGGCTAAGGTTTGAGGGTGTTGCAAATGGCCGGTCTCCAACAAGACATGAGCCTTATATACTCGTGGATGCTGAGGTGATCTTGGCCGTTGGATCATTGATGATCAACGATCAAGGTTTGCCTTAACCAAACGATGTCGTCTTGTTTCAAATAAGACCAACGCCTTTCTCCGTTAGATCAATTGGCCTAGATGGCTGAGATAAAATCTCAAAAATTAATTAACTAATTAATAATCCCTTAATTCTATCAACCGTTGGATTTGAGGAGATGAACGGTTGAGATCAACATTACCCAATGCACTGGACCGGATCCCTTTGGGCTTTGTATTTGGGCCATTGTTTCAGACTTCAATTGGCCCAGTCTTTGTACATGTTTTGTTTTTGGTATTTTAATTATTTTCAGACAATTTCTTTTGTATTTTCATTTTTTTTTCTTTTGTATTATTTAAATTACTTAATTTCCTAGCTTCCCTAATTTTTCAACATTTTTTTGGTAATTTTCTACTATTGTTTCTATATTTTCCGCTATTAATGCTATTTTTTGTTGATTTTCTTCTTAAAGCTAATTAATTCAAAAATGCACGTATTTCTCCTATTTTTTTAGTTTTCTAATTTCTAATTATTCAATCACACAAAATGTGTATAATTTCAAACAATACATGCAATTGCACTCAAAAATATTATTTTATTTTTTTAATTTTGGAATTTTATTGCCTAGTGCAAAAATCACGTGCTCACAATGGGAAAAGCATTTAAGGTCAAGAAATATACCTTTAAAGTGAAATGAACTATGTCATTCATCAAGGTGTAGCAGCTAAGGCTTTGCATCTTACTCTTTTCAATATCTCCAATAAGAGGTCCAAGCAAGGAATCAGCTCCCTCCTGATTTTCTTAAGAGATTTTTGTTGGCTGGGACTTCGAGTGTAAATTTTCTCATAACTACGTCTCTACCGCTGGAGCTTGATTTAACGTGTGAGGCAAATGAAGATGGAGTAGCAGATGGAAGAGTAGTAGAAAAAGTAAACACCACAGGAGTCGGGGGAGTTTAAATATGAACGGAAGGAGTGATTAGGAATCTAATACGGGAATAGAGGTAGGAGCAGTAAAAATTAGAGAGAAAACTGAAGCAGTCAGTGCTGGCAAAAAAGTACGCACGACTAGCAAAGGAATGGAGGAAGTAGGTACGAATGAAAAAAAGAGGGGCTTCATCGAGAACAGGTCCGAACTCGCTGCTCTCGAAACCACTATCAAAATTACCCTGAGTTGATTCATTCATGTCTTTTAGTATGATATCCTCATTAGAAGTAATCAAAATAGGACCATCGGTTTAAGTTTGAATGGGGGAGTCTTCAATTTCATCATCGTTAGTGAGCCATCTCTTAACTCTAGGTCTGGCTGATAACGAGGCATCTTCCTCTTCCTCATTCCTAGAACTTTTTCCTATGGTCTTTCTTTTTTGAAATAAGTACCGAGATTTATCCAAATCAAGTGCAGCATTACCAGACTTACGGATAGCCGTGGCTACATCGGCTGTTATTCCTTTGTTACCAAAATCCTAAAAAAAGGATATATGTTCAACATTAAGGAAAAGGTACGTATATATATATATATATATATATATATATATATATATATATATATATATATATATATATATATATATATATATATATAGACGATACATTGTGTTTTAACTTTCTAGCCATGATGAGCGAAAATTGATTTTCAAGTTCTTTGCTCCTTGGGAGCAATCTGCAAAATTGATTCTACCCAACCACGAAAGTTGGGAATAGATTTCACATCTGTCATTGTTGGTAAAAAAAACCAACCAAAAAGGAATGAAGTTATAAAAAGGATCATGATTCTCAAAAATAGATACGGGCAAGTAAGAAAAAAGACTTACGTGCAAAATTCCACTTTTCATGGAAGGGAATATTTGTTTCACCAAGCAGATCTATCGTACGTATAGCAACGGAACGGGCATACGAACCATGGTCATTGTCATATTTAGTGCTTACCAAAATATTTTTGCTTCTTGCGGTAAGGGTAAAAACCTCATGGCGAATTATGTTGGGATGGTATAAGTGGATAAGGTGAGCAAAGGCAAATCAATATTGGCTTTGGTAGATAGATACCTCAACAAGCCACTGCTTTCCATATCAAAGGACCAACTTGGACCAAACAAATATTGAAGAAATGGCAAAAATCGAGAATGATTGAGTTAATTTGAGGTTTATAACCTAAAGTAAAGGGGTAAGTGTAAAAAATGAATACCCATTCCTAAAAGACAAAATTCTTTGGTTTATAGAAAGAATTTACATTCTTAGGCTATTTTTCTAATTACAATATCTCTGATAGTACGGATTGTAAGCTCGGTCACAAGAGTGGGATAAGTATCAATTTTTTCCAAATTATCAACTTGTTTTTGAAGAGATTGTTTATCGCTAAGAAAAGATAAGTCGCTTAGCACGATTTCATCAATTAAAGGTTCTCGGGAAGGATCATGAACTTCTTTACCTTTAGAAGAAGGAGTTTTGGGAGCGGAACTCTATGAATAAGAACCAGAAGAATCACCTCAAGTTGATTCTAATCCAGTACGAAGTCTACCCCCTCCACCTCTTCCATGTCTAACAGTGGCATTAGGAAATTTGTCCAGAATTGGAACTCTTTTGGGGTTAGGGTTTGGAGACGACTTTGTCGAGCAGGAATAAGTTAGAAGAGAACAGAAAGGGGTGAAGAAAATATTTGCTAAAGATTTATGAGGGAGAAGGAAAAGAAAGAAAAGGTTAAATAAGTATATAAAGGCAACTGTTAAAAGTAATGATGGAAGGCCTACAATAAAGGCAACTATCACTTCATGAATAGTAGAAGTGAAGAAGCCTTGAAAAGGGATGCAAAGTAGCAGGGCTAACCAAAAAGTGACACGTGGAGAGAACATTAAATGGAAAAGGCAACTGAGACGTCAATATTGACATATGCATTGATTACGGCAAAAATTCCCTTTTTATGAAGATCCACTTTCCAATTATTTAACTCATAAATAAATGGAAAGTGGGGAGGACTATCTGTATTGGTAAAAAATTGAAATTATATTAAAAGTGACGTGGCATGACACGTGGATTTGTCAAAAGAGTCAAAGCATAGCTGATGAGGAAAAGGCACGGATGGCGACAGATACGGGAAGAGGAAATTAAAAAGGCACGAGAAGAAGTTTAAGGCATGATGCTCATATCTATTCAAATCATTTAAAGCCAACGACTTGAAAGGCATTAAAGATATGGAGCTAAGACAAAAAGGAGTCTATATTTATTATTAAATATCTGATGCATTAGAAAATTAATATTTAATAAGAGTGATTGTATAACGACTTATTTTATGTGATTTATTTCTCATAATTAGCTCATTAAAGCTTAGATATTCATTCATTTACCTAGAATTAACTATAAATGGGAGGAATTTCATCATTTGTGTCACGACCCCAAAACTCAATCGTGATGGCGCCCAGCACATTGCTAGGCCAGCCCGACAAAATACACTCTCGTCCCGACCAAATACACTCTCATCCCGAGATTAGAGCTCAAAATCATTTATTTTAAGTCATCAATAGTGAAGGAAAACAAGATCAAACTGATGGTATTAAGAATATTCAGAAATCTCCGAGTAACAGCCTCTATCAGAATATCATTCAACATGGTAAATACTCTACAAATCACGCGGAATAAAACAAGTAATAACAGAGTAACAAGGGGGAGTGTCGGGTCCTGCGGATGCCAGGCAGCTACCTCGACGATCCCAAATAGTGCTCTATATCAGCTTCAAGCTCAGCTAAGCTCCCAAGTACCTAAATCTTCACACATAGTGCAGGGAGTCGGGTGATTACTTCCAACTCAGCGGTAATAAAAGTAAATAAAGCTGAGGGAAGAAAACCACATAAAGCAATATCTCATGCTATAAAATACATAATCACCTTTTAAACCGCAGTACACTTTCATGATATCCCTTTTAAAATATTTAAGAAGATTATTTAGAAATCTTATTTTAACATCTCTTCCTTTAATTATTAATAGTTCAATACGTGGGTACAACCTCAAACAGTGCAAGTCTACACTCAAATCAGCCCCTTGGGCTGAACACTCCTTAACAATTTCCACCAGGGTATCTGGTCAATAAGGCAGATAAGACATGTATGCCAGTAATGTATGAGTGCTAAATGTCATGCCACGTAGTACACTTAAAGCCAATGTATGTATGCAATGCAATGTATATAATGCTGTGGCGTACAACCCAACCCATGCATACGCGCCCACGATCACTATAGGGGTTCAGATTCCGGAGGGGCTCCTACAGCCCAATCGCAATATCAATATCACTCTTGTTGTGGCGTGCAGCCCGATCCATGCATAGTCATGAATTCATATAATCCCCTTGGGCAACAGTATCATATCAGCTCACAGCTAAAATATCATCAAAACGTTGTTCATGTGTTTCAAATCTTAGAAAGATGGCTGAGTTTGCAAAATAGTATTTTTAAACCTTGGACCGAAATAGAAATATGCACAGTATTACAAAAATAGTGATCTTAATCCCCGAAGGATTCAAATATTCGGCACGAAGCCTAAAACATGATAATCAGTCCAATTCATAATAATTAATATCTTTATTAGTGTGTTAATTCAATTTCAAGCAATTAGGTAGTGTTTTTATTTAAGTGGGACGGACCAAGTCACTATCACTAAAGGTGCTCTACCCCACGCCTGTTATCCGGCGTGCAAGTCACCTCAATACAGCACAAGGATGTGCAAGTCCGAGGTTTACAAAGCCTCAGAACATCATTTACAAGTATTACCTACCTCGAACCGGCTCAAACACTAGTCCGCAATGCCATTGCCACGAGATCAGCCTCTACGGGTGCATAATCTGACAAAAACCAATAGGAATACATAAAAGTAAGCAAAAGGAAGAGAACCCAATCGAAATAACTAGAATTACGCCCAAAAATATGAAGTTGCCAAAACTCGATCCCCGGGCCCGCTTCTCAAAAAATTATGAAACTCATATTTTTGGAATCCTCATCTCGTGACGAGTATGTACATATAAAATTTATCAAAATCGGAGTTCACATGAGCCACCAAATCCAATTTTACATAGCAAAAATCCAAGCCCTAACTTCTTCAATTTATACCCAAATTCAGAGAATTAATGGATGATTCTTTGATTAAATGACGTATTAAGACCATGAGACTTACCTCCAATCACTTCCCGATGAAATCCCCTTCAAATTCAATCACTTAGCTCTCAAAGGGCTAAAAAATGGAGGAAGATATCAATGAAATCGAGACTGAAATGTTTCATGAAACCCTTCTGTCACCCAGGCCTTACACTATGTGATCGCATACCCTCAATTGCGATCGCATAGAACAAATTTCACAGTCAAAAAGTTACTGCTATGCGATCGCACTCCTGCCTTGCGATCGCATAGAAAAAATTCCATCCAGGGACCCTAGGCCAAAAATACACTATGCGATCGCACCCACATCCATGGGATAGCAGAGAACAATGTCACAAAGCTATGCGATCACAAACCCTGCTACGCAATCGCATAAAACAACTCAGAAGCCCACATCCATCCTTCTATGCGATCGCATCTTCACCTATGCGATCGCATAGAGCATTCATCTGCAACCAAAACCAACAGCCATCAGACCTTCAAAAATGGTAGAATTGATCCGTTTGGACCTCCGGATTCACCCCGAGTACCCCGGGACCTGAACGAGAACCACCAACCTACTCCAAAACACGATACTAACTTGTTCCAATCATAAAAACATATCCTTAAACACAAAAATCATTAAATTAAGGCGGACTCAAGCCTAAGTTTCAACAAAAACTTCCGAAACCAACATTCAATCAAAAACCCCGACCAAATGATGTCCGAATGACCTGAAAATTTACAGACATATCCAAAATCACCCAGCAAAGCTACTGCAACTGTCATAATTCCATTCCAACTCCCGGATCAAAATCTAACCTATCGATCGGAATTCGCCCAAAATTCAATTTCGCCAATTCAAGCCTGTTTCTATACCGGACCTCCAAATTCAATTCCGATCGCTCTCCTATGTCTCAGGTCACCTCCTAAAACTATCCGAATGACCAGAATTTACATTCGAGCCTTCTAACCACATAGTCAACTTCTGGTTGACTTTTCTAAAACAAGCTTCCTTCTACAAAGCTATGTGCCTTATTTTCAACCCGAATAAGTCCAAATTCACCCGATAGACTCTAATACTGGTATAAAACATGAAACAACACAATAAGGGAGAAACTGGGTAGTAAATCACTTGATGACGGGTCGGGTCATCACATTCTCCCCAACTTAAACAAACGCTCATCCTCGAGCTAACTCAAAGTTGTACTAAAAGAAACCGAATAGCTAAATAACCTTACCAAGCATATACTCGGGGTGATCCCACGTCACCCTATCTCATATAAGTCCAATATTACAATATAGCTGGAATTTCACATTACACCCGAATCATAAACCACATTGTACTTTCCAAAATTATATACCAAATCCGAAGCCCACGTCTATACTCAGAATAAACCTGAACCAACTATAATAACCCATACTTGCCACTCCTGGTGAGACCATATGATATACTACACAACTCAAACACTCAAGACGATGGCATCTATCCACAACAAGTGCCCACAATAACCAAATACCAACAGAAAAACTTTTTTATTAGTTAAAGTCTTATCCCAACACCTTCATATACACAACAACTGAAACACACGATACACCGACCCATCTCTCAGGTCAACCATTCATGAATCTGTTTCCCTATTGACTTATACCATAACAGATTTCGGAGCCAAAACTCGATATTACCCTGCTAACCCGCTAAAATCATATATACTCGCACTCATTAATTACTCTAACGATCATTTCGATTATGACACACCACACTGATGACATGGCACCTCAACAAAGACCTAAGCCACAACATGCACAACACAGGCTCCAATAAGAAACAATCTAAACACACTTAAATCATGACAACTAACCCGAACGAAAAAAAGCTGTAGTTCAATTCCTCCATACCATCCCAACGCCGAACTGAGATCCCATCTCACAACATAGAATAGGGTAACTAAATCCTCCTCGAAAGGTCATAACATCACGTGACCTTGCCAAAACTCATGATTCTATTCAAACACTGTTACTCATGAAGCACCTCCAGTCACCATGCTCAAAACGGTCGGTCATGCATAGATTTAGGTCTGAACTCAAGCAATCAATCACACACCTAGTGATACAATTAATATACACTATCAAATCCTGAAAGGACACAACCGATGCACTATTCGCCGAGCAATACCCGATACAGACTTTTCCTCAGAATCCAAGAATTAATGCATACAAGGTAACATATAACTAAGTGTATTTTCACATCACACTGTTGCAGCGTGCAACCTGATCCAGATAACATACCCGTGCCGGCGTGCCACCTGCTTCAAATACCATAACCGTGGTGGCGTGCCACCCAATCCACACATATATACCTCACAAAAGGAATGCACATCTAGTTAAATTTGCTCATTACAATGACTTATATAGTTCTATGTTTGGCCATGCGAAACGCATCTGAAAAGTCCCTTAATACCGGAACTAAATCAATTGTAGAAACCTCTGCACTGACATCCTCCACGAAGGCCTAATTAACAGAGAAATACCAACCAGCCATCCGCTGGTCCTTGGGATACAAAACCACCCTGTTAGAACATAATCTGATGCACCTTGCCATGTGACCTATGGCATTTTTCGGACATAGTCCATATCACATTAGTTTAGACAACCATACTTAAGACAACCCTTCTGCAATCAAATATCATAACCCAAATTCACCATATTAAGCAAATAAAGATCCACTAGGTCTTCCAATTTCTATTAACTGCTAAACGGTACCTATACACCCGATATACAACCACTACATATGAGCGAGAACTTCTAGTCTCCAACACATATATAACACATGAACCACTATGCCTGATTCCACACTCCACTGACGAATACATAACACACATCAATAATCCATTCATACCATGACAGACATTTAGAAATTTCCCTATGCCATCAACAACTCAATCATCACAGTCGATCCAATAAGAGAATACCGCAATACTACCAGATATTATAAGTTTACATTACCTTTCCCTTTTGAGCATATCCCCCATCGAATCACTGGAATAAGAGTACCATTTTCCTTAATCCCCAGAAAGATTGATTCTCAAATTATCTGCAGCTACCCGCGTTGCTCAAGAATTTTAATGACTTCCCATATAATATGAACTGATCTCAAAACCTTGAACATGCCATTATCAACTTCCCATAACACATCGCATATACCGTACTACACTAACATAACGTGGAAACTTTTATTCCTCTCCTATGCCGCAAACACTGACGCACTTGCCTAGTCAAGGACTTTCATGATACCAATTAGAAGAGAAATCATTACACGTTCCAAGCTTCGCATACCAAAAGAGAATACACTCATGTGCAGACCATGGTAAAACACATCACAAACTCTTTCTCCTAATTCCATTGCACAAATTAATCTGCCAAGACTGAGTCCTTCTACCCACATCGAGCTACACAAATGCTAGCACTCAAGAGCTTTGTTTCACAATACCTAAAAGACTCATTACTTCGAACACATACAAGGAATTAAACGTATCCTTATCATACCGTTTCAGTTTATTATAAAACTGTTTCATTTACCCAACTTCCTTTCTGATTTATCTTTAATTTAATATTAGCATTTACTGTAGCACAATGATACCTTAACTCAGGTTACCACACGAGACTCATACGTAAGACCACATGGTCTAAGACCCATAAGCCGCTGAATACTCTGTCAAATATTTCCCAGATGTACCACATTCTATAATACTTTAGTTTGAAGAACTTCCCGCGATTATGAATTCTTATCATTACCTTCCAATACGAATACATAGAAGGCCATCATTAACATAACATATAACAATGCAGTGCTCAACTCTACATGTGAACCCAACTCTCGCTGAAATGTCCTCTAGAACTGAGAAGTAAACTGAGTACCTCTGTCTGATATAATAGAAACTGGAACCCCATGCAATCTTACAATCTCACGAATGAATATCTCTGCTATCCGCTCCAAGGAATATGTAGTAAGCGGAGGAATAAAGTGTGCAGACTTGGTCACCCTATCCACAATCACCCAAACTAAATCAAACTTACGTGTTGTCCGAGGGAGACCACTAACAAAGTCAATAGTAATACTCTCCCATTTCCACTCGAGAATATCAATATGCAAAAACACACCACCGGACTACTGATGCTCATACTTGACCTGCTGACAGTTGAGGTACTAGGCTACATAACTCATATTATCCTTCTTCATCCTTCTCCACCAGTAATGTTATCTCAAATCTTGATACATCTTCGCGACACCTAGATGGATAGAATACCGCGAGCTATGGGCCTCCTCAAATATCAACTCCCAAAGGCCATCAATATTGGGCACAAAAATCCGGCCCTACATCCTCAACACACCATCACTATCAATAGAAGCATCCCTGGCATCATCATGGCAAACTTTGTCCTTAAGGACAAGCAAGTGTGGATTATCATACTGGTACTCACAAATGCAATAATATAAGGAAGACCAAGAAACAATGCAAGCCAACACCATGCAGGGCTCCAAAATATGCAACCTCACTAGCCGATTGGCCAATTCCTCAACATTAGATGCAAATAGTCTCTACCCAACTGGAATATACGTCGCGCTGCCCATACTAACCGTCTTTTGGCTAAAAGCATTGGCTACTACATTGGCCTTCCCCAAATAATTTAAAATGGTGATGTCATAATCCTTAAGCAACTCAAGCCACCTCCACTGCCTCAAATTGAGATCCTATTATTTAAACAAGTGCTGGCGACTGTGATGATCAGTATACACCTCACAGGACACACCGTACAAATAGTGCCTCCAAATATTCAAGGCATGAACTATGTCAGCTAAGTCTAAATCATGAACAACATAGTTCTTCTTATCAGGCTTCAACTGACGAGAAGCATAAGAAATAACTCTACCCTCTTGCATCAATACACAACCTATCCCCACTCTTGATGCATCATAATACACAATATAAGAACCTAAAGCTGATGGCAAGACTAACACTGGAGTTGTGATCAAAGTTTTCTTGAGATTTTGAAAGCTCTCCTCGCACTCATCTGACCATACAAACGGTGTACCCTTCTACGTCAACCTGGTCAAAGACAAAGGAATAGATGAAAATCCCTTAACAAATCGGCAATAATACCCCGCCAAACCAAGAAAACACCAGATCATCGTCGCTGAGGACGGTCTAGGACAACTCTACACTGCCTCAATCTTCTTCGGGTCAACCCGAATACCATCAAAAGACACCAGATGAACCAGAAAAGCTACCGACTCAAGCTAGAACTCACACTTGGAGAACTTCGCATACAACTTCTCCTCCGTCAGCCTCTGCAATACAACTCTAAAATGTTGAGCATGCTCCTCCTGGCTACGAGAGTACAATAGGATGTCGTTAATAAACACAATCACAAAGGAATCCAGATACGGCCGGAACACACTATTCATCAAGTGCATGAATGCGGCTGGGGCATTGGTCAACCCAAAAGACATCATAGAAACTCATAGTGCCGATATCTCGTCCCGAAGGTTGTCTTCATAATATCAGAATCTCTAATCTTCAGCTGGCAATAGCCTGAACGAAGATCAATCTTAGAGAACACCCTCGCTCCCTAGAGATGATCAAAATAATCATCAGTGCGCGGTAGAGGATACTTGTTCCTCACCGTTACCTTATTCAGATGTCTATAATCAACACACATACTCATTGATCCATCTTTCTTCTTAACAAACAACACCGGTGCACCCAACGGTGACACACTCGGGCGAATGGACCCCTTATCTAGGAGCTTCTGAAGCTGCTCTTTCAATTCCTTCAACTGCGCTGGTGCCATACAATAAAGAGGAATAAAGATGGGCTGAGTGCCCGATACCAAATTAATACCAAAGTCAATATCCCAATCTGGTGGCATGCCCGACAGGTCTGATGGAAACACATCTGGGAAGTCCCTCCCAACAGGCAGAAAATAAATACTAGGAGTCTCAGCATCAACATCCTTTACAAACACTAAATACGATAAACACCCTTTCTCCAACATACGATGCGCCTTTAAGAATGAAATTACCCGGCTAGGGACATAATAAGTCGAACATCATGTCTTGGCATGATAGTCCATAATAGCAAGGCACATGGATAGCCAGTACATGCCCAAAATCACGTCCAAGTCTACTATACCCAATAATAACAAATCAACTCGGGTCTCTAGAACCCCAATAGAAACAAGAAAGGATCAATAGACGTGATACATAACAATCGTATCACCCATCGGGGTGGATACATGGATAGGCACATCAAGAAAACCATGGGTCATACCCAAATGATAAGCAAAATTAGAGACACGTACAAATATGTAGACCCAGGATCGAAGAATATAGAAGCATCCCTATGGCAAAATGAAATAATACCTGTGATCAATATATTTGAGGCAATAGCATCTCTCATATCCGAAAGTGCATAGAAACGAGCCTGTCCACTGCTCGATCGCTCATCGCTCTTGGGGAGACCTCTAGAAGACTGACCCCCACCACTACTAGACTGGGATGGTGTTGAAGTAGATGAAATAGAAGATAAAGGCTGATCCATCATTCTGAGACCTACCCCTGTGGAGTCGAGGACACTGCCTCCTAATGTTGCCAAACTCGCCACACTCATAACAACTGCCCGACGCTGGAGAAGGGGACTGAAGGGAACCCCTCGCCACAGATGAACCATGGGATGAAGAAAAAGGTGCTGAACTCTGATCCGATAGGGTGCTGAGTGAATAGCCCTGCTGATAACCCTGACGGCCACAATCGGAATAAGCTCCACTTTTCTCTAGACGACCTGACTAAGGAGTTCTAAATGAACGACCTCTACCCTGATGAAACTGGCCCCTTGATAGAGCACCACTATAACTGCTCGAACCTTGAGGCCTCTTGGCCTCCCTCTCCTCTTGCACTCAGGGATGATCAGCCTTAATCTGGCGTTCCATATCCACTACCTCCTTGAAGGATGCTGCCACTACTCTCTCCCTGGTCATCAAGATAAGAATAGAATAGTTCTGGCCATCTATGAACCTACTGATCCTCTCCCGATGTGTCAGGATCATCCATGTAGCATGTCTGCCTAACTGAGTATACCTTAACTCATACTGAGCCACTATCATATCACCCTGAACTAGCCACTCAAACTGGCAGCACAGCTCCTCTCTACGAGACTACGGCACATACTTCTCTAAAATGAGAGTGGAAAACTGCTGCCAGGTAAGGGGTGCTGCTCCTACAGGCATACGCCCCTCGAACTCCTCCCACCATATGAATGCTTGCCCCGAAAATAAGAATGTAGTAAAAGATGCTCCACTAGACTCAAGAATCCCTACTGTAGCAAGCATTCTCTGACACTTATCCAAGAATCCTAGTTAAGATCTTTGGTTTCTGAGTAATAAACAACATAGGGGAATCGCATGGGATATAAAGGAACCCAGGTCCGCTTGACTGGGGCTACCTAGTCAGGCGCCGGTCATGTCCCTCGATTTGGGGCGTGACAAATTTGGTATCAGAGCCTAAGGTTTTAAAGTGTCCTAGGATGTCTCGGAGCCGTGTCTAGTAGTGCCCTTCTTATCGGTGTGTTGTCGACCACATCATATAAGTTGGGGTCTGCACGGGCATTTAGGAATTTACCCATTTCTTTGATATTCTAGATCGTGCGATATGGCCCTCTAAGTATTACCCTCAATATTGGTAATTTTGATACCATAATATGGGAATTTGAAGCATGTAAGGTGAGATTTATCTCACCATTGAGTCCAAGTGGATCACCCAAGGACTTGTTAGAAGAACGTGTTGAGCCTTGGAGTGATTGGTAGAACTTGTTGTTTAGGAGAGTACCCTTGTTCCCACTAATATCACTGTACCACCAGATCATGTAGTATATCATCAGTATGTACGGCTAAAACCCCGTCTCTTAGAAATTAAGCTTCCATGGTGTCCGCGTAAATGTTGTAGGTTCAAAATATAATTGATGCAGTATTTATTTTGTTATGTTAAGCGAATTATTGTTGTGAAAATATATGTAGGAGGCACTTCTTCATTTGTTTAATATATTATTCTTAGTAGATGAGGATATGTATAGAATGTGAACTATGTGCTAAAATGACTAGACTTCAAGTCAAGTTTAAATAAATATTTTGATGCCAAATTTTGTGAGAAAACTTGTTATGGTTGATTCTTCCAAATTGTTCTTATGTGTACCAAAAGAATTTGATTGATTGTGACTAGTTGATGGTAATATACGAAGATATTTGGAAGCAAAGAAAGTGAATGTGTAAATGTGGTAAGATTGAACTTTGGATTCTTGTTGTGATTGATACTTTACATGAATTGGTGTTGTGACCCGATGTTTGTGAAAGATGCATTCGAATATGATCAATGTGCTATTATTGACAACATAAAATGGGTGCAAGGGGTATGAATCATGCATTGAAATGTGAAGGCCTTAAATTGAAATTGAAGCAGCACATATTAAATAAAACTTTGTGAAGTCCTCTGTGCATAGAGATATTGAAATAAGTCAAATGCTTTTGAGAAACAAAATGTAGACAATGTGTCGAGAACTCGAAATGAAATTGTACCTGGTGATTCTTGTGACATGAGGGAATATGAAACAGATTATGATGTTGATGTGAAATATGAGAAAATGATGTGAAATGCGAGGAAGAAGAGATTGTGTTATGAAATGTGGCCTAGTGCCAAGTCTGATGTGATAATTATGGCCCTAAGAGTCGATGGACAAATATACGTGAAAATGGCATGATTCTTTTATTTGATAATGTGGTGATCATTTAAAGTGTTTGATTCGTAATTGTGATTTCCTTATTATTGTATGAAGCACATAGGTGTATAATCTGATATGTGAACCCTACGGAAGGGCTATGATATGCATCCTATAGGTTTGGAACTTATGTGAAAACTATGTGATCCATTTTATTTGGTAATGTAGTGATTGTTTAAAGCTTTTGTTAAACCCTTATAATTTCCTTGTCCTTGCATAGATATGTTCTTAAAAAGAATCTAAATTACAAAACAGTTCATGCACGTGCACCTGCTCTTTGAATGAGACGTATTATTTACAAAGTCTCCCGAACACAGTACTAGTATTTACAACCTCCTATGGAATTGAGCTCTATAATTATGTTCCAGAATTGAGTTATAGCACTTGATACTTCTCACTTGTTTTTCCTAAATTCTCAACAAAGGACTATTCCTGATGAATTTCTTACAGAAACGTTTTATTTAAATGGACAACATCTGCTCACTCGTGCCTACACATGCACCATCATAAAGTTTGTACATGTGATGTCAAGTTCCGTGCAAAGTATCCAAGATTTATGATCCTTCTCGAGTCACTCTTTTACTTAGTTGTGTGTGGCTTATATGGCTTAATCAACCAATCTACTCTCTTACGAGTAACATCATGAAAACCTTCTTACTATCAAGAAATGTGAAAGCATGCATCTACACTTATCCTACAAGTACATGTCAATTGAAATGGTCACTGTGTGCATAAAGTTTTTCTGAAAATCGAGATCCTCATATCCCATCATAGGAAGACCTTGTGTCGCCATAATTTTTGTTTCCACTTGAGATATCCCGTAGTAAGTAGCTCACTTGGTTTCCAATATTGTGGTTGCCCGTGATGTAGAATTGTATTGCAGTTTGGAAGATAGTATAGCATAGGCATGTCCAACACATAACGAATGATTGTTCTCTCTTCATGTCTCCACAATGTGTTAATTGTACTCCTTATTTGGTGAAGTCGTTGTGCTAGTTCCCAACACTTGTACGATAACCGTGAGAGAACGTGCCTTCTATGTATCACTATGACACTTCCTTTTTCAAGTCAAAACATATGGAGATCTCATCATGAACATCTGCAAACCTTCAGTGATTATTGTGGAATGTCTCATTGAGTTTGGTTTTCTTTACACCCTCAACTTCTAGAATCTTGGACTATGTCGTTATCACATGTGGAGAGTTTTACTACTCTTGGTATATCACATTCTTGGCTAGATATGAGTGTTATTTGCCTTCTCCCTGGAGCGTCGTGTTAACTATTAGAACCATCTAACCAATTCATGCTTTTGTCCCAATATCAAGATTTCCTAGCTATTGAGTTTCACTCGTGAAAGGTTGAGATTAGATGACTTCAGATTTTTGTACATATCATGAACATGTTGATTTGAATGAAAAACAATGGTCGTAGTTTTTAGTTTCCTCGTATATGATCAATTACCAAGAAGTGTTAAGTTGTCTAGAATATGGTAATCTCATAAGCGTTCAATTATTTTCATCCTTATAAGCTTGTGGCATAGATTCTGTGTGTCAAGTAATGTTAAGAGTGTAATTCAACTTCGTGTATTTTGAATCCCATATCACATTCAAGGTGCTAGAGTATTCCTATTCGGGGTCGACGGATTTTTCCTACACTTTAGGAAATGAGTGGTTCACGTGCTTGAGTATTCCTCCTTAATGATTCCTATTTCCCATGTACTACTTACTCCTTTTCGTCATTTATGTATTAATTGAGGTAGTCACAATGATTAACCATGTCAGTATTGTTAGTAGTAACATTTTGTGTCTCTTAGTATACGACCTCATATAGTACTCTACCCAATGCATTAATGGATTCTTGAAGAACTTCAGCCTGATCTTGAACTTTGTTATTCCTCGTTGTATTAGATCCATTGGGTATTGTAAGTTCAGACAAGTCAAATATAAAGCTTTATAGTGTGATCGCATATATATTGGATAGATAAAGTTATGGTCAGTTTATGGTATCACATCTTAGGGTAACTATTAAGGTTCATCAATGGTTTAGTGTGAGTGTACCCCTAAATGTTATGTGAGTTGATAATAAATGTAACATGATTGTATTACACATTAGGTTGCAATAGGTGTATGATATTCCCCGTAACTGTTCCTCATGTACTTTGTGTTTCCATATGCTTATGTCTAAGAAGATAGTGATGAAAAAAAAATGTGGGTATAAATTGACTTGATTGAACTATATAATCATGGTAATATCCTATATGATGCACTGCTAGCAAGACTTATGATGGCTTGACTTTATATGGACTGTTGATTGAAATGAAATTATATTCTTGTTGATGAACACCTTTGTGATTACATTAATGGCTGGTAAGGACTATTATGAACACATGATTGTTTGTTTACTATGAACTGACATCCTTGATGGTATGATGCCAAGTTATGGAATTGTGGGTTATTGTTGTTATCATGACTTGCAATATCCTGTGGAGTGTAAATTGTACAGTGGAAGTTATCAAAAGGTAAAGTCAACGGATAGTTATCTCATGCAAGATGTTTATATGTCATCCTTGTTATGTATGTTTGGGAGTTGATATTATTTTTGAGAAGGTGTTATGACAATGTTTGTAAGTCGTTAATGTCGTGTGGAAGGATAAATGTGTCGTGGAAGGAAAGTACTTTCGTTTGATTGAATACCAGCTAGTTTTGACTTGGAATGTACCATATAGGTATTTTGATGTAAAACTGTGCAGTCCATGTTCTGGTATCCATATGTTAATGTAGTTCTTGTAATACTGGGATTAGGATTGTGGATATATACATTGTGGTGCTATGTACAGTTGTGGATGTGTGGATAAGAAGATTTTAGTGATTCTCTCGCAGGTGGATAGGCCTAGTTACAAAGGAAACTCTGCCGAAATTTTTGAAAAATTTATGAGTTAGTGAAAATTTTGAGACTGAAGGTAGGTTAGAAAAGAGATGTATGATGTTAAAGTGTTTTGGAAAGACTATACTCCTCATTCGAGGACGAATGATCCTAAGGGGAGAGAATGTAAGGCCCCAGAAAATTTGGCTAAGTAATATAGGATTCTGTGGTGCCACGTAGGCTAATTATTATATTTTATGTGCTATGAACATGATGGACATCAATTAGACTTGATATATATGAGTATGAGTCTTATGGTAAGCGATATGAGGTCCAAATGGAAGCCCAAGTGTAAGCCAAATGGGAAACTTTTCGAAATACGCCAAAATTCCAAATGGATTTGCACATAGCTCCACTTCGAAGGATCATATATAATTATGTATAAGGTTTTATATGGTGCATAGCATATCAAATGAAAGCGCTTTGAGTCTAGTTTCCAACGCTTCAAACCGTTCGTCATTTGGACATTCCTACACAAAGTTATGATCAAATTACCAAAGGCTGGAAAATAAAATCCCGTGTCAATTCTGCGACCGCATAATGCATCGCATTTCTCACTTTGCGGTCGCATTCTTGTCGCAAACTGAACCCGAGAAGCCCAGTTAATTCTTCTAATTTTTATAACCCGACCCCATTTCAATATATTGGCTTTGGGGTTCATTTTGGGGTCATTTCTTACTGATTTTAGAGAGAGGTGAGAGTATTTTAGAGAGAGAAGGAGGAACCCAACATCTAAATCATCCAAATCTTGCATCAATCTTCAAGAATCAAGAACCCAATAGCAAGTTCTTCATCTAAGAAGTAAGATTCTATACCCTAGGGTTTAATTTCGAGTTTGGTGTATAAGATGAGTTATTGAGGTATGATTCTTGGGTTTATTAGTATTGTGTATACATGCATGTACAAGTTAGGTTTATGGGAAGATTGTTTAACTTAAATAACTAAAGACTGGGTTAGGGATTCGAAATCAAGATGCTCAACTAGTGTTTGATAAAATGTTCAAATGAGCTAGTTTCATGAATATCTTTCTAATATGTGTTTAATTTTGTTATGTTTCATAGTAGATTGGAATTGCTAGAGTTTTTGGAGTGTTGTAGTAACTTAAGGAAAGCTCAATCGAGGTATGTATGGCTAATTTTGATTCTTGTGAAATCGCCCATATGTGTGAAATTGTTTGGCATGTGTTAATTTGAGAAATTGTATGTGATTCTTTGATGTCATTGTTGGGTATTCAATTGATGATTGAACTACATGTGGTATGGTATGAAATATGAATTGAAAGATGACAAGGGACTTGGAATTTGTAAAGAACTGAGAACAATTGTTGTGGTGGCATATATGGTTTCTTGTTGAAAGAGATGAAACACTTGAATTGTGGTAAATTATTGAACATACTTGTGTGTGTATTCTTGATTATGGAAACATTGTAATTTGGTTGTGATATTGGCTTGAGAAATAATTGTGAACATGAACCAACTTGTAAGTTGCTTATTTGAACTTGTTGAAATTGTGTGTAGTGCCTTATCTGCTGTTTGAAATTTTCTAAGAGGCTATATGTCTTATTTTCAACCAGAACCAATCAAATTATACCCGGTAGACTCTAATACTGATATAGAAACATGAAATAACACAATAAGGGGGAAAGGGGGCGGTAACTCACATGACGACGGGTCAGGTCGTCACACCATGTACGTGTAAGTCGCTAGCATAACGTTGACAAAGGGTGACGAGGCTACGGTGCGACACTCACAATATACTTTGCATACGGTCACTACTAGAAAATGAACCTATTGCATCGGTTATTTAGCAATGGTTATATAACCCTTGCAATAGATAGTCTATTGCAAGGGTTACAACCGTCACAATAGCCGCTTAAGCCTGTTAAGACAGAATTAAAATAAAACTGTCACATGAGTATTACAACCGTTGCCAAATACCTCTCTATAGAGACAGTTTTGTAAATATACTCTACGGGGACGGTTCTGTGAGGATTTCATTTCCCTCCACTATTTCACAAAACCCGCGAATGCTTTTTTTTTTATAATTAAAAAAAATATAAAATTATATCAATAACTAAAAGAGAGTATCGTGTCTTCTTTTATTCATTATATCAAATATTAAATTAAAGAAAAGAGAGGAGTGTCTTCTTCAAGAGCAAAATCGACCAAAACAAAAAACCCAGCTTCTTCAAGAGTGAAAATCGGCTCCACAAATTCGATAGTCAATGTAAAAGCTTTTCTATTCAGTTCATTAAGAAAAGCCCTACATTGAAGCTTCTTCAAGAGCAAAAAAACAGCTCCAAATCCAGCGAGATTTTGACCAGCAAAGGATTTTGACTAGCAAAGGCTTCGACCAGTAATTCTCTCTACCCCAATAGGTCTGCATGCACTCCTCCGTGGCTTATAAGTTCCCTATCTCTAGATTTTCTATTCAAGTGTTTTTAAGATTACAAAATATGCAAATGGGTTTCTATGAAGTTACTATATGTTGTTCTAATTTATGTTTGGTTTTTAATTTTGGTGTGGTTTGAAGTTTGTATCTCATATTTGGTGAAGATTTATGTTTTCTGGGGAAAAAATTGATGAAAAAAATTTGGGTTTTAGTAAAATTGGAGTTTGAGAAATTGGGTTTCAATTCTTTGAGCCAAAAGTTTATTTGAAGTTTATTTTGTACTTAATATTGAGTTTACTGCTGTTTGGGAGGAATTAAAGTGACAAATACCCTTCAAAACTCCATTGTTGAGGTCGACAGAATTCTAAAACATAAATAGAAAAATTTAAAGTTGGTAGAGTTGGAGAAAATTGTTGTATATATATATATATATGGGGATTTTACTTTTTGTGTTTGTTTTCTGTTTCGTTGGATCTTGTGTTCTAAAATGGGTGTTCTCGTTATACATTAGGATACAATTAGCCAAGGAATTTAAAAAAATCAATATGTGCTGTTTTACCCTTGTTGCATATCCATTTCGCATTAATTCTCTCTAAGAAACATGACATTCGTTTTGGCATTACATGTATGTGTATGGCTTATAATTCGTTAATTTGTTTGTGTATGGCTTATAATTCGTTTTGCATTTGGATTCTTCTAACCTCGCCTTCATTTGTTTATGTTCCTCATTCAACTGCCTGCATTTGTTTATGGTCCTCATTCAACTTTTTAATAGTATCTTCATAAAAGTACAAATAATGGGGACAAATAGCACCGGTATAGCAACTTTTGGAATTGGAAAATGCAGTGTTGGTATAGTTTCTGCTGTATTTTACATAGCAACAACATTTTCAGTATGCACGATAGAAAAAGTAGAAGCTGCTTGTTCAGCTATTTCATGTGCTGCCATAGGTCGAATGAGCATGCTCGAACTTCTCTCTTGCAAAGCTGACTAATCAGCCTTATCAGATATCCGGTGTACAAAATTTTTCAATGTAACAGTAGGATTTACAGTTTCTATTTTTGTCTGCTTCGTTACACCTGAAACTTGGGGTTGTTTCAGTATGCTTGCATACTAAATTCTTTGTCCTTAAATTCTCTCAGTATGCATTGTATGTTTTGGAAATTAACATTTACTTCTAACTTTTTTTTGATGAAGTAATTAGTTTCATTACCGGCATCAAGAAGATGCATAAATTACAAAAGTATAGTAATTATTAGCTCCTTACAAATTTTTAAACTAGTAAAACACTACATTTGTGAATGAATTGAGAAACTAGATTTTTTGGTTCATTCTGAATCCGCTAATAAACTGCAGAATTAGGCCTCTGCTGATATTTCAACGGATCCAGAGGATGTAAATATTTGCAGTTGCTTAACTTTCTTTGCACTTTCTTCCGGAAAAAGTTCTTTACACTTCAAATTATTGATCTCCTGAAAGAACAAAGTTAACTGATTTATGTATTCTCAAATTTTTGCAGGAAGCTGAAAATGGTATTATCGAGCGCCTCTGCCTCTCTATAGCGTGTGGCGAGCTGTAGCGTCGTTTTTTTGCAAAAAAGAAAAAAAGGATATAGCAGCGGCGATCTGTTAAAACGAATATTAGGGAACGCTATTTCTTTACTCTTTCTCCTTCTAGTCGACAGCAGGCTAGCCATTTCCTTTCTTTTTCAAGTTTCTTCATCAGGTATGCTTCTCTTCATCTCTTTTCTTCTTTCTTCTTGTTCATTCATCTCCTTTCTTCTTTCTTCGAGTTTTTGTTTTGTGACTTCATCGAATTTTTCTCTTTTTTTCTTTCTTCTTCTTCTTCTCTTCTTCTTTCTGTTTTTTTGGGCTTTGTTGATTGTCGTTGCTGCTGCAATAGAACAGAGGTTGCGTTGCGCTGGTTTTTCTTCCATAAAAGGTGTGCATGTTTCTCTCTCCTCCATGGCTTCATAGTTCTCTGTCTCTAGATTTACCAGGTTTTTGGAAAAGCTTACAAAATACACAAAAGTGTTTCTTTGAAGTCATTATGTTTTGTTCTAATTTTTGTTTGATGTTTAAATTTAGTGTGGTTTAAAGCTTTTATCTCCAGAAGAATACTATATGCAACTGCAGCTATTTGACATTTTATAGATACTATCTTATGCCTTGTTACCTTTTTTCCCCAGGGTGTTGCAAATTAGTTACTTGAAGAGAATATTGTCGTCCTTGAACTTGCTGGTATAGCTGAGAAAGATTGAAGGTCAGAGTAGTTTTCCCTTTCTTTCTTTTTTTTGTTTGTAAAACTACTAGTCTTGGTTGCCTGCCAAGAGAGCTCTTCAGTTGCGAAAAAATTACTGTATCTATGTTGTTATGATGAAACTTAAGGCCTTGATGTTGTATTGCCATTGTTTGTAAAACTCTATCCAGATATCCGTTCTGAATGCTTTGTACCCTCTGCATATGAACTTACAATTTAATTGATGCTCACACACTGTCGTATTGCTTTCTGTCACCTCTTTTTTGCCTTCAAATTTGCACGATGTTTGGATGCTTCTTATTAAGATCCTTATGTGAATCCCTTCCTGATGTGTCAATGACCTTTGTTGTGCTGATATGTATGCCTAGTTTAACTCAAAATTGTTTGCTTTTTGAAGACTAAGTTGCATTGTTAGCTGCCATTTCAAGAACTGCTACCAATTACCCAAAAAAGATTGCCTAAACTTGTTAGTTGCTATGCATATGTCCACCATGCCTCCCCATAGTGAACCTCTCATTTCCATGCACTTCTCCATATGGATTATAACATGGTAAATGAGTGACTAAACTCCTACATAATATAGTTCTCCTTCTACATTATCCATTAAGCAGTAGATTTATTGTTTGAAATCTGAGTTGTTATGTGCACAGCTTGTCATCTTGCGCATAGGAATAGAAAGTTTTTGGTACAATTCTAAGTCTTCCTTATGTTGAAAAACTGAAATGTTAACTTACAACTGATCTAGCTTGCATTAGTACCTTGCTTGTGATAGGAAATATGTGTAGCATAATATCCTATTTCACCTTTGTGTTTATGACTATCTGTGACTTTCTTTCTATAGATCTTCTTCAGTACATAATATATTGTATTCTTTTATATTTCAAGATATAAGCACACAAACTACACAGTAATATTGAGAATAAGATGGAATAGAAGTTGAAGGATACTACCTTGTTTGCCTAGATTACACTAACATCCAGTGAAAAAACTAGTTTTGGAATTGTCATCTGAATGCATTCCTCATTTTATAGTTTTGCTATGTGAAATTATTGGTGAAAGGTATATGTGTACAGGTTGTAAACAGTGTTGTAAATAGCACTCGCCTCAGCGCTAATAGCATGAGGTGAGGCGATGCGAGCTGCCATCACTATTTTACAGTGTGGCGTAGCATTTTAAAAAAGGCAAGCGCCTCTGCCTTTGTTGCGTGAGGTGACCTGTAGCGTCGCTTTTTGCAAAAAAAGAAAAGAAGAAGGCAGTAGCAGCGATCTGTTAAAACAAAAAATTAGGGCTAGCGATTTCTTTACTCTTTCTCTTTCAAGTCGACAGCAAACCTACGATCAGACCAGCGATTTCCTTTCTTCTTTCTTCATCAGGTATGCTTGTCTTCATCTCTTTTCTTCTTCTCCTTTCTTCTTTCTTCGAGTTTCTGTTCTGGTCCTACTGAAGATGTTGTGATGGAGTTTGGTAGCTTCCTCAGTACATTGGCAAGGAATTCGACGCTTTGTCCTCTTGATATATTTGATTGGAGAAAAATTGACACAAAAGAGGATTTGTGGGAATATACAAAGGTTCTCAATTCTCAATTTTATTTTTGTTTGAACATGCTTAATATTTTTGCACTAACCCATTGAAACAATTTGTAGGAAAAATATAATATTTCTAAAATTGCAAAAAAAGTGGACTCTGGATGCAATTCAAGGTGCTTGGAGAAGGTATAAGAGTCAATTGAAAAAAGATCACTTTAAAGCATATCAAAATGATGAAATTCGAATGGAAAAAAAGCCTGAAAATATTCCAGCATATCAATTTAAGGAACTTCTCAAATATTGGAACTCTGATAAACACAAGGTATGTTTTTGAGAAATAGTTTCATTTATGTTAAGCTTTGTCAAGAAATATTCATGAAGGAAAAACAATTATTTTCCTTATATGACAGTTTCGAACTGAAATTTATAATTTTACTTGCAGAAAATATCGGCAACTAATATTGAGAATCGGAAAAAGCTAAAGGATCTACATACTGCTGGCAAAAAAAGCTTTGCTATAGTCCGCAATGATTTGGTATCTGCTCTTATTTGTCATTAAATATGAACTTGTTATCATTTTTAACAAGATATTTTATACTATTTTTATGTGTCCAGAAAAAAGAGAAAGAAACTTCTGATCCACTGTCACTTAAGGATATCTTTGTCGCTACAAGACAAAGAAAACCCGGTCGAACATACAAGGAATCGAATGAAGATACAACTAGAAAAATTGTGCGAATTCTTTATGTTTCTATTTTGTTTGGATGAAAAATATATTCATACTGATTTTTTCTTACTGAAATTCTCTCTTTTTTTATTTGTATAATAGGCTGAAATGGAGAGTATTGAAGCAATACAAAGTGAAAATGGTGATGAGTCAACTAATGCATTTGCATCAATCATGGGACCCGAACATTCGGGACGTTTGAGATTGTATGGGCGGGGGTTACAAAAAGCTCTTTGAAAGGGAAAGTGGGACATT
The DNA here is from genome assembly GCA_032618575.1 of Nicotiana noctiflora. Classification (NCBI taxonomy): domain Eukaryota; kingdom Viridiplantae; phylum Streptophyta; class Magnoliopsida; order Solanales; family Solanaceae; genus Nicotiana; species Nicotiana noctiflora. The sequence continues at coordinate 151,689 of JASVEL010007090.1, read as the reverse complement.
TTGAACCCTCTTCAAATGCAACAAATGATCACATACAAAAGATGGAAGAGAGGATGATAAGATTGGAGGAAAAAATGGAGGAACAGAAGGAACAATATGAGGAACAAAAGATAGATGAGACAAGAAATTGTAGAAGATATCATAGCAAAACTTCAACGTGCTGGATTACCAATTGATGCTAATATTGTAGCAACATTGTATTCTCGTCCATTGGGTGAAGCTTCCTCAACACAAGCAGCAGCTGTTCACCTAATTCATCGACCATCTCTTGGTAGCAACAATCAAGGTTAGAATCCTCGCAATCGTGTAATTAATGCTTCTAATTTTTAGATTGTATAATTAGAAAAGAACCAGTTAGACCATATGAGTGAGTTACATCAAAACCGAACTCCTCCATCTTAAATAGCACTTGAGGAGGTGGTGGTGAACCACCAGTCATCACTGCTACTTTCCTTGGAAGTGACCTCCGAACACTAGGTTTCCCGGTCATTAGAAATGACTCGTATTCCAGATCTCCCGGTATCAATATCCTATTATGAATAGTAGGTAGCTATTTATTATGAACAGTAGGTAGCTATTCCAGATCTCCATCTTATGTTATTATTTCTAAATCAGCACTTGAAATCCTAACAAAGATGTAGCCTGTTCTCGTTTTATCGTTAAGATCACATCTGGCTAGTTAACAAAGTTGTAGCCTGTTCTCAGTATCAATTCTTGGGTTGAAGCTGTAGCCTCTAATTTTTTATTCTTTTTTCGTTTGGTACACACCCTGAAAAAGTCATAACTTGTAGTTAGCACAAGCATAATAGACTAAGGATAAAGTATATTATAATGTTGCGGCTCATTAGAGATAATGCTGAAAGGATTAAAGATTGTGAGATTAGCTAAAGCCGTTTGAAAAGATGAGATTAGCTAAAGCCGTCCAATACATGAACCACACATTTGCTTATTTTATTTTCAGCTATTTTCTTTACTCTTGCTGAACCACTTGCTGCTATTGCTTGCTGAAGCTGTGTTAGTTGCTGGATGTACATTCTCTTAAAATTTTACTGGATATGTGTCACAATGAATCTCTTAAAATTGTACTGGCTGAAGCTGTATTAGTTGCTGAATCTCTTGTTGAAATTTTCTTTAATATGTGAATATTGCCTTTTAAGTACCAACACAAAAATTGGTTCTAAGTACCAACACTAACAAAGAAAAAGGAGGCAGTGATGGTTTGGTTAAGGACATTAGTGCCCGACAACATGCTAATATGAACAACTTGGCAGAGGGGTTAACGGGCTGTCAAGCACTTAGCGCCAGCACTCCCAAACTACATTTTTCCAGTCCACATGTGAAAACAATATCAAGGATACTCAGTCTGCCTCTTTCACAATAAAGCTGTATAGTTGCTGAATCTCTTGAAATGTGCATTTGGAGGGCAGGACAATTTGTCTCCTTATCTAGTAGAAATAGGAGTGCCTTTGGCTGCGAAAACCTTGGGAAGGTTGTTGTATATGAAAGACGAGAATGAATGGTTGCAGATAAGAGGTAATGAGAAATGGTAGATTCAACAGAAGAAATCTGAAATTTTACCAATATTGAGATTGAGCTATGAATAAATGCCATTACATTTAAGACAGATAAATGTGATTGAATATCTATCACTGTTAAGACAACATTTAGGAATATATATGCTATGAATAGATGAATATTGAGATTGTACAGTGCTTTGCCTTTGCCTCAATTTATCACTTGATAGATGAAGTGTTAGTTGAAGATAATCTCAATTTTATTACTTGTTGAATATGCTTATTTTTTTCTTTACCCTCTAAATATTGTTATGTCTTGAATTTGTAGGTGAAGAAAATAAACAAATGGGAGATGAAAGCGGTGAAGACCTTGCTTAAGGAGTATTGATTGATCTACATCTTCAGATGTTTTGGGACTTTACTTATTTTTGAATATTTTGCAACTTATATGTAATTTAACTCTTGAATTGTTAGTCAATATTCTCTTACATTTGTATAATACTAGTTGGATATTTTTGATGATGATTTTTGTGGATGAATATAGTTTCCTATAATAGTTTGTATAAATTCCATCGTATTATAATTTACTCTGTTATAATAGCTCGTAAAAATTATTGTAATAGCTTGAAAAATTGTTGTAATAGCTGAAATAACTGTTGCAATAAATAATAATATCAATGCAATAAATAAGCAAAACTATATGAACAAACTGTTCCAGTAGGTCTATACCATCGGTTTTGCACCGTTACAATAGTTGTATTGCAACGGTTCATACTCGTTGTGATATCTTTTAATAATTGTTGTATTAGGCTACTATAAAACCGTTGCGATAGATAGAGCTATGACCACGGCTTAAAACCGTCGCAAAAAACCGTTATAACAGACCAATTGCAACGCCTTACCATGCAACGGAGCCAAATTCGTCGCGTTAGGTATATTGCAACGGTTTTACTAGTTTTGGCAACGGTTTTATCAGTGTTGCCATAGGCCATTTTTCTTGTAGTGGGTAAATAAGAAAAGCAGAAAGGAAGACAGAACAAAGTAAAGCAGTAACTTGGAAGAAATAAATATAGTACCCAACGTATTTTATCAGTGTCCAACTATTACCAATCCTTAAGTTCATTTCAATACTACCGTACAACTTACATAGCCCAAGAAAAGTATAAATATATAGATTTTTGCGGCGTGCAACCCGATCCCACTGTGAATATCATATTCCTCCCTTATTTACTCTTAATAACATAAGTACATTATATAATAACCGTGTTACGGCGTGCAACCCAATCCCACTATGTCACAATAATCATAATCATAGTTGACCCCTATATCACCATATTATATTACCCTTACTCCATTTGTTGCGGTGTGCAACCTGATCCCACCGTACTATATGAATTCACCCTTATTCTTCCTCACTTATTCTTCATTAATATATCACCCTTATTCCACCTATTACGGCGCACAATCTAATCCCACCATATAAATATCATTTACTTAGTAAGTACATAAATTTTACGTTTTAACCCAAAACCCTATACTTAAAATTCAAAACAAGGCAAATGGGAAGCTTGTACTCTATAAAACCTTATACAAGTAATACTACTCAACAAGACAAATCCATAATATATCATAAAAGCACCAATAAAACATAAACATATCATAGGAGACAATGAAGCTACGGGATAAGTAATAGCTTCAATAAGGAGAAATAATATCTAACAAGTAGCAAATAGGCATGGAAATACAAGTAAAGCATGTAACATTTAAGGCAGGAAAAGAAACAATATAAGAAGAACAGCAATGAAACAGGCAAGTCAGGTAAATTGGCGGCACAAAAGCACTCATCACCTCACATATACGCCACTCAAATGAATTTCATGTAGGAATTAAGAGAACGGTTCCCAATCCCTCAAGTCAAAGTTAGACACAATATTTACCTTGCTCCATGTGCCACTCAATGCTCAACTACCGCTTTTCCACTAGTATCCACCAACAAAATCACTCGAATCTAACCATAATTAACTCAATAACATCAAATATTTCTAAAGGAATCAATTACAATATATAAATATTGATTTCCTAAACTTTCCCCCAAACTGTAAAAATTTACCCCGCTTGGTCAAAACTCGAGGTTCAGATCAAAACCATTCAACCATTCACCCCGAGCCTGATTATGTAATTACTTTTGAAGTCCAACCTCAATTTGAGGTCTGAATCCCAATTTCTCAAATGCAAGATTAGAGGACTGCATTAGATTAATTACACCAACATATTTTGTAAGTCCTAATTTCACTCTTTATCATATCCGAAACTTGCCTGAGCCCTGCGGGCTCCAAACTAAAAATGCATAAAAGTCTAAACATATCATATGGACTTGCTTGCACGATCAAACCCCCAAAATAACACTTAGAACTACGAATTAAACCCCAAATCACATGAAATTTTCAAGAAAGCTTTGAAATTCTATTTTCACAATAGGACGTCCGAATCACGTCAAATTAACTTCAATTTTCTCTTTTTTCTCAAACTTCAGAGATAAGTCATAATTATGATATTGGACAATTACCAGGTTCTTGAACCAAAATACGGACCTGTTATCCGTAAAGTCAAACTTTGGTCAAACACTTCAATTTCATTAAGCTTTCAACTTTTAAATTTTGGCATAGTCCGATACTTCCAGCTAGAGATTTTCAATTTTGATTATAGGCCTACACCTAACTTTTAAATCACTATATGGACCCACGCGAATTGTCAAAATATGAATCCGGGTCTGTTTAATGGATATATTGACTGAAGTCAACTCAAATTAAGTAGACGGAGTCTCTTATTTTTATCAAATTTTAACATAAAAGCTTTCTGGAAAGAGGCCTAATCTGTGCATGAAAATTTGATAATGGCTGAAACATTACTTTTAAGGTTTCAGATCACAAAATTCAGTTAAATTATAAAACGACCTATCTGGTCATCACATTATGAGTGATTTTTTTAATTTTAGTAGAATACTCCTCATAATATTTTTAACATAATGCTTTGCTACTATCTCCATCGTATCTTCCGAGCTAAACATTGCTTGTTCAAACTATGTGATTCTCTGAGATATTTATGTTTTTATATTACTTTCTCTAGAAAGGTATTAAACAATAGGATGAATTTTATATAACATATTAGATAAATATATTTTAAAATTAATTTTCCCACAATTCAAAATAATTACATAGTTTGAACTTTTTCTTTGCACATGTAATTAGAACACCAAGAACAACAACAACCCAGTATAATCCCACAAATGGGATCTAGGGAGGGTAATATGTACGCATACCTTATCCCTACCCCGAGGGGCAGAGAGGCTGTTTCTAGAAAACTCTCAGCTCAAGAAAGCAACAAAAGATGAAATATTAGTACTATCAATAGACTCATAACACAATAACATAAAATAACATAAAATACATAACATAACACAAAATAACAAAATAAAAGCAATATAAGAAATGCACAAAGGAAAGAAAAGAAAAAGAAAACGATGGAAGGTATACTAATATCCTACAGATAAAGCCCTGCACCAGTAGTTTATCAGTAGTATCCCAAGACTAACTTCTAACTAGGTAGTCTCATTCTAGTGTAATCAAAATATCCACAACTTCCTCTAACCTATAACCTTAATGATAGACCTTCATAATTCCCTGTCAAGGGCCATATCCTTAGTAATTCTAAGTCGCACCATGTCCTGCCTGACCACCTCTCCCCAATACATCGTACCCACTACAGCCAGTCGCTCACACCTTCTCACTGGTGCATCCGTGCTCATCCTCTGAATGTATCCCAACCATTTGAGTCTTGCTTCCCGCATCTTGTCCTCCATAGGGGCCATGCTTATTTTCTATCAAATATCTTCATTCCTAGTCTTATCCATCATTGTATAACCGCACATCCACCTCAACATCCTCTTCTCTGGTACTTTTAACTTCTTGAAGTGTGAGTTCTTAATAGGACAACTCTTGGTCCCATACAACATGCAAAGCCAAACCACTGGTTTATAAAACTCACCGTTTAGTAGCAGTGGCACTTTATTGTCACACGGGACACCCTTCGCTAACTCCACTTCATCCACCCCACCCCTATACGGTGTGTGAAATCCTTGTAGATCCCCCCGATCCATCTGTAACTGACCCAATGTACTTGAAACTATCCCTGTTAGGTATGACTTAAGAGTCAAGCCTCACTTCCTCTCCCACTTCTGTCGGCTCGCCCCAAAATTTGCACTCAAGGTATTCTGTCTTCGTCCTGCTTAACCCGAAACCATTAAACTCAAGGGCCTGCCTCCAATCCTCTAGCCTCTCATTAACGTCGCATCGTGTCTCATCAATTAGGACTATGTCATCAGGAAATAACATGCACCGTGGAACCTCCCATTGAATATGATGTGTTATGGCATCCATCACCAGGGTAAATAGGAAAGGGCTAAACACAGACCCTTGGTGCAACCTCGAAACAACCAGAAAATTCTCGGAGTCTCCTCCTACCATCCAAACCCGAGTCTTAGCTCCATCATACATATGTTTAATCAACGTGTAATTTCATAGTTAAAATAGATGAATGAGCTTATAATTCAAACATGAGTTACTCTCCATTGAGGGGAAAAGATTTTTGTTCAATTTGAATAGTGACATTTCAACTCATGAGAATACTTTTTAGGAGACGAACACTTCATAGATAAGAAACATTTCAAATATTAAGCAGCATCAAATCAACCATGTATGAAAATGTTTTCCAAGTATTATAAAATGAAACCTTTGGTAATGGAATATAGAAAGGGATATAGCTTGTTAGTTTTGCTAATGAAGAATTATGAAGATCTTTAAATATTGAGGTCCTTAATTTTGTTAATAACATTGCTATGGTCAGCTACTTAGGGTATTTGATTGAATATTTTGATGCGGAGTCACAAACCACTATTAATAACATAAGTGTGTTTGAATTATAGATTGAAGTATCATAATAGAAGAAAGCTGGCAGGTTGGATCCTAGGGTAGATTCCTGTTATTGAATGATCGGCTAGCTTCCTCTTTAGTTATTTGATATTGGGTTCGTGTTCGGTGTACCGCTAAAATATGAAATTACTTCGTCCTTTTTTTTAGCCCTTTTTCATTTGTGCATATTTCTCCCATTCTTTTCGTTGGTCAACAACCAACCAAAGTGCTCTATACTTCTTCCCTACTCATACAGGCTTGATAGAGTTAAGCTGGATTGAGGGAATTGTTTTGTCTCAATCAATCAATAATGCCTCAACTAGATATATTTACTTATTTCACACAATTTTTCTGGTCATGCCTTTTTCTCATTCTTATTAGTTTCTATCTTTATTTGGATTTAGAAGTGAAACTCTTTTGTTACGATATAACAAGGCCCAAGTTACCGCATGCTCTTTCTATTGTAAAATATTTACTATGTCTTTATTGCTTGGTAACTTTTGGATATATTGTCTATGATAACTTGTTTGATGCTCTTTTATTTTATTCCCTATTTGGTATTCTCCCATCTGAAATGGGCCTACTATCCCACTATCTGAATCAACCGAATAAGGATCCAGAATGGGTGGAATTCGTACGCACTCATCTACAAACCTAGGGACTCTCTCCGAGGGAGTAAAGAATCATGGTATGAGACTTTCTCAATAATGAATTGTATTTTGCAACTCATGAGCAAATTTCCTCCTTCTATCAACTCCCTTTTTATGGTCGGGAGGATCCACAATTCTTCACTAATCTACAAGATCTGGATTCCATACTGAGGGTGCACCTTGAACCCTTATATTTCAATCACACTACTCTATGCTAGGTCTTTGAAAGTCCATGTGTCGATGAGCACGATTCCCTTTTTATCAAGATGGAAAAAAGGCTCAAGCGTATCATTTTTGTGTCTTTATAAGCTTAAAGCACCAAGCACAATTGGAAATGCAACATCGCCTAGAGTTATGAGAGTTATGGAAATCTATTGAGAGAAGGAACGCTTTTCTAAGCGAGTAAAACACCTCTCTAAGAGAAAAACTTTTAATTCTCGACAGGGAAGCCTAATAGAATTTTTATTTGTTGTCTTGCTCTCATAAAAGATCATTATTCGTTCCATTGTTGATCTTCTAGTTTCTTCTGGTATGGCGTTCCGCCAGCGAGGAGCGAAAGAACCAACGTTTCTATGGTGATGTCAAAATTTGCACCTATTTGTATTTAGTGATCGGTCCGCTAGTTTCTTTTCTCTCACTCGGTCTTCCTTTTTCTATATTCTTCCAATAGTCTGACCTGCCCCTAAAATTTGTCGGCCTAAAATTGTGGTTTCGATCCTTTCGGTGATACCAGAAGTCATTTTGATATAAAATTTTATCTTGTTTCCATGTTATTTATTTTTCCTGATCCGGATGTAACCTTTTCCTATCCTTGGGCAGTACCTTCAATAAAGATTGGTCCGTTTGGATATTCGTCCATGATGGTCTTTTTATTGATTTTGATGATTGGATATCTCTATGAATGGAAATGGGTGCTTCGGATCGGGAGTAACCACTAGTGCGAGGGTAAATATTGGGGGGAAGGACAAAGAAAAGAGCGATGACTACATTAAATCAATTGATTCGTCATGGTAGAGAAGAAAAGTGGTGCACAAACTGTACATGAGCTTTGGATCAATATCCCCAGAAGCAAGAAGTATGCTTTTGTACTTCAACGAGAACACCTAAAACAACTAATTCAGCTCCATGTAAGAAAGCGTATGTACGATTGAGCAATCGATATGATATATTTGCTCACATTCCAGATGAAGGTCATAATTTGCAGGAACATTATCTGGTCTTAATAAGGGGAGGTAGACTGAAATATTTGCCAAGTATGAAATTTCATTGTATTCGAGGAGTCATGGATTTGTTGGGAATTTCAGATCGAAGAAGAGGCAGATCAAAATATGTTGCGGAAAAACCTAAATCGATATGAATGGAAGATGCCTCTGGAACTCTATTTTCTCAGTAATAATAGGTACAAAGTCACTCGACCAAAAGGAGAGGGAACAACAACAACGTTACACCCAAAAACTATACTGAGCCCTTCCGAATAACCTAGAACATAGTATACTAGACTAGCCAAGAAAGAGTCTAGTAGAGTATATTCGCTCGTGGAGATGAGTGGAGGAAGCTCTGAAGCTTCTAACTCTAATTATCAAATTGGGATTATATTAGTAAAAAGCAATATTATCCCTTTACTAAATCCCCCATCGCTTACCACCACGAACAACACCTTTCCTGATCAATTAGTTTTTAAGTATTTAATAAGAAAGATGGAAAATCCTACCATTGTATTTCCTTTTTTCATTTGAATCCTATCAACTTGGGGAGTGTCTAGATTAAAACACTTCTCGTATTCGGATTATCAAGATCGATTAAATGAGAGTATGGCTGACATGGTAAAAGAACAAATCAGCCACACTTTTCTGGACCCCCTTTTTTGGGGAAAAGATAATGGGTAGGGCTTATCTTTCCCACAGACTACTTTACTCACCAGAATCATTCCACATACAAGAACTAGAAAAAAAAGGTCTCGAACTACAAGGATATGATACCTTCTTCCCTTGGTATGAGAAGTTGGTTATGTATGCTGACAACCTTTCCTAGGTTGTTTCGATCATGTTAAATAATCGATTAGTAGTATACCTGAGATTGCCAGAAGAACCTCCCATTTCTTCAAAACTGACTAATCAGACAAAGGGGGTACCTTTTTTTCTAAGGGTGGGAGTTTGAGTTAGTTTGACGTGTACCACACTTTTGGTACAAGATCGAAAATTCCATTCTTTTTTTTACCATCTAAAATTGAAGTAAAGAATGAAGGGTGAGATAAATAAACAAAGAGTTAACTTTATTTATTATGATGTAAGATTATAAGATTAAAAATTAATCCGCGCAACAACTGCTACAATTGCTTTAGCGGAGCTGCTGCCGGTACTAGAAATGTATTCAGTTCCTTAATTATGTTGTGAGAAATCATTCATTGGCAAAACGATTATTTTGTTATGCTATTTTCTGATTTTCTTTAACCGAAGCTATTGCCTTTTTTTCCTTAATGATGGCCTTCTTAATCCTCTTTGTCTTTTTGAATGAAGAAAAAAACAAAAGAGCGGAAGCGGGCTAGTCCCCGAAAATGCCCGATACTTTTGCATTGCGGACAAGTAAGATTATTATCTGGTTTATCGGCCATCGTTATCACAAATTGAATATCCTGTTAATGTGACAACCCTAGCCCGTCTTGCTCTTCCAATTCCATTTCGTGAGTCATCATAGCACGTTTTGACTTGTATATGCAACACCCTTTTATCTTTCAACATAGACCCTTCTTCCTCTTTGCGATGCAAAGGCAATGTCAGGAAGTCTGACTCTTCAATAGAAAAAAAGATGATCATGTGCGAGTCGGCTGGGAAAACACAAGCTTAACACATCTTTCTTTATCTTTTTCATATCTGAATGTCTTTGTCGAGTTGGTTGGCATCATTCATTCCTTTTTGTCTTTTCATTGTCCGCCTCCGCATGAACAGATACGCACTAACCCACCGGAAATAAGGTAAAATCTTTCTTTTCAGCTCTTTGTACGAGACTTCTTTATTTGTGCAAATGCTCGTATGCGAAAGAGACCTTCATTTGCTTATGTCGGCGGGATCAGTAGTGTCCCCGTGTGTAAGGCCCTTTCCTGCAAGAAGTCGAATAGTTCCTATCCTATTCATACTACTATTGGCTTATGTTCCGTGTCTAATGGATGGTGAATCCTACCCAGTATCAGGATTGGGTAGGATATTTCTTCGGTTTCCTAGAAGGGTTTTAATGGTGACCGAACTCATCTTCTCTAGAAGTCTAATGGTTTGGGGGACGTCGATTCCTTGGATTTTTTGGCTTACCTTTAACTGGCCACTCTTTTAGTTCCCAAAATATATAGAATCCATAATATTTTTAAGCGCCTTATCATAAAAGTGACCAAGCAAGAAGATGATGATAGTTCAGTCTGTTAGCTAGCAAGCTTACGAAATGAAGGAAGAGGAAACCCTTCTATTATAAGTTGAAAGCGAAGTCGATAGTCCCTGTATTGGTAATTATTATATGTTAAAAATCTATATAAGATATAAAAGGAAAATTATGATAAAATAAATAAAATAATGAAATAAAAGAGGGCTCTCTATATTATTATTAATTAAGGCTATGTATGTTTGTGTCAATTTTCTTTCTCTTAACTAAAAAGTTCTTTTTTAGAAAGAATGTAGCTGATCGAGAAAGCAAATCTTAAAAGGCAAAAGTGATCTACCTATCCTCTCTTGTTTAAGGTATTCCACTCATTCTCAAATTATATAGCTCTAGTAGTCATTTCTGCCTATTATACTCCTTCGCTCTACTGATCGCTTCGTATACTACGCTTCTTATCTTGCGTATTGAACTCGTTTATTCCACTTGCTCCCTAACTCTAATAGCAACTCCTCTTTTTAGAATTGTTTAAGAAACAACTAACTCTAACTATCTAACTGCACTGATCGAGGTCGATCTCATTGACCCCTTGCTTCACCACTGCCAAGCCGGAGGCTAAGGAGATAAAAATAAGGTGAAGGTGGATACCACTCATCTAGAGCTTGGTTAAGTGTCCAAGACCGTATGCCTTGCTGGTTAGTCTGAATCTGCTCTATATTTATCTAATCTCTTTCTTTTTTCACTACCTCCCCTACAAAGGGAAGTACAAAGGAAATTACTTCAAAGTTGAAGGCGCTCGTCCATTCACTATGTGTCCATAATTTCATACATAAAGAGGAAGATTAAAAACTCATCTATCTCCTTACCGCTCCATGGCGGTCTTCATTCACTCTTCTTTTACTTTCCATACTTCTAGAAAAAAGAAAGAAATGTTGAACAAAAACGATCTTTCTAAAGATAAGGCAGTAGATCGGTCGGCTGCGAGACTAGGTCGGAGCAGCAGTAGGAGAAGTGATAAGCCCTTCAATCTACTCCTCAAAGCAGGAATGAAGGGCCGCTTTCTTAAAAATTCAAATAGATAGTTCTGCTCACATCAAGGAAAGCACTTCATTAACTGAGAAGCTCATTGGCTTGCCTTTGACTCTAGCCTATCATTTTTAACTCTCTACTTCGTCAACTTCTCAGTCCCTCGTGAGTGTGGCACACACCTCTACATCGTTTCCTATCTATAGTCAGGGGACTGCTGCTCAAAACTACTAGCTATCCATCTAGCCCATGATAGCGAAGGCTAAAAAAAAGATTGAATGAGGTCATCAACATTGAATAATCATAAGGAAGTGAAGTAGTCCGTGAGTGATTAGCCGACGCATCTGCCTTTCCCTTTTCCGCGAGTCAAAAAATGTAATGATAGCTAAGAGAACTAGAGAGCTAGAGTGAAATACTTGTAGCGAGCAAAGAACGATTTCACAAAGTTTATACTAAAATAATACGAGTTGTAAAAATGTAAGATCTATATAGTACCACCTTTGGCCGGTCTCACATCTTCCCATCCTCTACTTAGTTGTCTCAATTACATCGATCCTGAACTACGTCCATCCAATTATTCTTGCCCTTACCCTTTTGGTCGAGCACAACCTCTCGAGCGCTAGGTTCAAGCAACTTCATAACACTTCGTCCCTTTCACTCTTAAACATGATCTCCACATTTATAGCTTGAAAGCAATAGAGGGTCACCGTCACCTCTCTTAATGACTATTCTTAAGCTTCCATTCTCTGGGAGTAGGATCTCTTTCCTTGGAGCTCGTAGAAAGATACTGAAGTCAGATAGTTCTTTCTTGCTTTCCTTCTATCTTTCTTTCTATTTCAAAGCTTGTGCTTTGGTTCAGATCACTGCTTACTTACTTGACTTGCCCCCTTTTTTTTAAGCAAAGAGGAAGTCGTGCAAGCAAGAGAAGTGGATTCTATTAGAATAGAAAATAATACAGCTCGATCAGTATAAGAATAAAGACAAGAGGTTGGCAGGAAATGTGACTTTCTTTTTCGTTTCGACTTCTTCCTTTATAATTTCCTGTAAAGTGGAAGGGTAGGCCTTTGGCACCAGAAAGGTGAGGATTGAAATTCATAGAGTGAAGATAGAAAGGAACCCTCTTTTTAAGTCATACGTACTACTCTTCTCTCAATCGCTCTTTAGTATTCAGAAGTGGAAAGTGAAACTCGATTAGGAAGGGAGGCAAGGCGAAAGGCATGCATTGGGTACCGCCGAAATGAATATCTAAAACAGTTATACTGGTGGTTTTACCCAAAGAGTTTAGGTTAGAGTCTGATTATGCTGCTCCAATAGTTCACGCCAAATATTGTACTTCACAAAAGGTTAGTGGGCTAAAGTTTAAGGCATACTCTAATTATCTACTGCTCTTTGGTAGAACGACATGATGGCATGAAACTCGATTATGTACGCTGATTATTTTTCCACTACAAATGCTCAAAATAAACCATTTTCCATGTGAAATGATAGAGATTGGTTTGGTTACTTTGGGAATCCAAAGCAAAGCAATCTACACAATTTTCGGGTTCAGTGGTAGGAAAGAAAGGCTCCTCTCACTCAATTTAATAACATGTTCTAGGGCATATTGTTATAATAATAATGCTCGCATTTGACCGGGCTTTTGGACGTTCCGAGATTAAACCGACTACAAGCACTTTCGAGATGAAACCTTGTTTATAAATGTAAAAAAAAAAGTCTTTTCAATTCCATTTGACTCGGGGCGTCAAGGGACCTCTAACAAAAACCTCATATTTTTTTGTCGTTGATAAGTTCTCCCTCAGTGCCCTAATATTCATAAGAAATAGCTATTGTTGAGAGACTTATTTTTGAAAGCCCGGTGAGGCCTCAAGCAACAGTGTCACTTCGTTCTGCGGCAATTTTCAAGCTAGCTCTCATTTAAACATATCATCTCGCTGGATTCCAAAAAAAAAAGAGATGCTATTTTTTTATCCAGTTCAATATAAAAAACAAGCAGTTGATCCCATGAAAACAACACTAGCTTTGTTGTGGGTTCAACTAGAATTGTAAGAAGTGAGGTAAATTGCCTTTCTCCCCACCGCATATGCCTCCTCAGCTTATGCCACTGATGATGAACTCACTATGTCTATTCAATGTCAAACTCAGAGTTTTTCTTACTACATAGGTGGCTAAACGAAGCCCTAGTGTTGATTTGTCAAACCCCAACCTCCTTATTAGTAGCCAAAGTGAAAGCCAGCATGAGATCAAAGTCACTTACCGTCCGTTCGCTCTCTGTTCAACAAAGGCCATTGATATTCCCTTACTTATCAAGTTTTGAATTTTATGAGCCCATCGATTGTATCCCATAAAAAAATCTCTCTGATTAACATCTTCTCGACAATTCAATTTTAACATATTATTTATAATCTTCGTGTGCGATTTTTGCCCGACTTCTTTCCGTAAAGAACCTAACGCATCTCAAGTTAAGAAAAATGAACCATTTAACCTTTTAACCAGTGTATGTTAAGTAATGACAATAGAAATATGAACTTTCTAAAATTTCAACCAGAACATGAATAGGAAAACATGTGGACAAACCCGCAAGGAAACCCATCTCAAAACCATCGAGTTGCCTAAAACCTCCATTGTTGTCTTGCTTGCTTTCAGATAATAAAGACTAGTAACTTTAACTTACCTTCCTAGCTGTAGTTTCCTTAAGGCTTGACTTTCTTTAAGAACCTTGTTACTTTTCAAATGTCTTTTTGCCTGAGGCTTTCGGACAAGACTACTTACTCTAGGAGGTTAGTAAGCTAACTCTTCCACTTTCAGGCAAGGGTAGCTCTTAAGGGAGAGTTGAGCGGAACCCGGTATAAGGAGCAATAATCGCTATTGATAGTTCTCGTGCAGGGGAATGTCAGGAGGGGGAGATGATCTATGTCCTTAGATTCTGTATAGTACAGCATAGGAAGCCCTTGTTTGAGTGAGATCTTCTAGAATGCCATTCATTTCGCAATAAGAAACTTTTCCACATAGAGGTTTTAGCTACATAGAGCAATAGTGCATCCAAAATTTTGAGAAGAGTGCTTGGCCTTGGTTGAAACAATTATAGGTGTCAACGGACTAATTTCACTAGTAGAGCATTTTCTCCAATGTGCGCAAACAGAGATGCCACTTTCAATGATGGACATCGTCCCTTGTGTTGAAGTAGCATCGAGTTTCACTTGGAAACCGGCAAGTTTTTAGTTTCCAAATAAGTGGTACCCTTTCTTTAAAGTCCGGTAGGTCAATTAAGTAGACTAAATCAATTCCTTATCTAGTGATATGTAGCTGCCTTACTCGTTTCATCTTTGGCTTTCAAAGTTGTAAACTAACCTCTTTCTTTTATAGCCAGACAACTAGCAGATAAGCTGGGCATCTAAAGAACATATGATCTGAGCTGCCGCCAAGCATAAAAGTCATATTGTCAACTAGAGAAATTTGAACAACCAGGCATCTCAAACATTGATAAGGGAAGCATCAGACTTTCATTAGAATGATATACCTTTCATCCGAATGGCAAGGCTTGCTAGTTTCCTGAAGTACACTCGCATCTGTCTATCTATGTCATAGTTACTTGGAAGGAAGGTCTCAAATGTACCTTGGACATGTAAGAGATTTACTTTCCTCTATCTATGTCATACTTGGGATTCACTGACAGCCAATTCCAAGTAGATCCTTCCTCCCCCTCGCTCTGCTTCGTTTCACTCATTATCTCTTTCCGTTTGCCTGCAAAAAAATTTATGAAATTGGTTTTGTGTGCATTAGCAATCATCAAACCTGTGACATAGAAAAGATTTACTTTCATGCAGTAGGAATGCCTGAGACCACTTTTTGACTTGCTTCTCTTGCTTCTCTAGCTACTGCTCCGGCTAAGGATTTCGTTCCGCTTTGACTTGCCTTCTTATCTTTCAATCTGGACTTGCATGTATTCTGCATATGACTATTTCGATTTGTTACTGCTATCTGGCTTGAGTTAGACAAGCAGAGAAGGATCTTATGCCACCAGTGACCGGCCTGTCTATCTAGTATCTAGTACAAGGAATAGTATAGTAGAGGCATGTCACGCCCCAAATCGAGGGACATGACCGGCGCCTGACCGGGTAGCCCCAGTCTAGCGGACCTGGGTGCCTTTCATTCCCACGCGTTACCCCCTGTGTTGATTGTTTCTCATTAACCAAATATCTGACTAACCATGAATGATTTTATAATAAACAAACAAAACCATACGAGTGATCCATTAAAAAGTTTGCAATTTTTACAACGCCCGACATAACATAATATATACATAAGACTGGAGTCCCACAGTTTACACGTCTACAGAGCCTCTAGGATACAAAAGGGAGTACAATACTTGCCGGTAACAAGGCTCCGGCTATACCTTACAAAACCAAAATGAAATCTTTAACAAAAGTGGCATGAACCACACAGGGCCCCGAGGAAGAAAGGGGCTCACCAAAACGGGCAGTGGAAGGAGAAGGATACTACCGCCGATGAGCTGAAGTGCCTGCTACTGATCCACCTACAATCATAACACGAATGTAGCGCCCCCGGAAAAAAGGGATGTCAGTACACTTGAATTGTACTGGTATGTATGGACAAACTTTGTCCCAAGTAAACTCAAGCCATTAATTACATCAAAACTAATCAAGCCAGCCAACCATGTTTTCCACCTTTTACTCATTCCAGAAAAGCCTCAACACAAGCACGTTTAAGGTCAACAAATAGAACAATAACCAATCAATCACATAAATTGCAAGTAGTCAAACATAGGGGCAATCAGTGCCCCCCAGGTTGCAAACTCTCCTGCTCTCTCCTTTCACAATTTCATATTAATGATTTTATATCAATTTCAATAGCGATTTCGATCGCTTTCCATCCTTATTACCCCGGACCACCCTTATTACCTCGGCCACCCTTATCACCCCAACCCACACCTTATTTCCTCACGTTGCGGCGCACAACACGACCCCGCCTTACAGTTTAAAACACAACAATTTCAAACAGCAGATAAGGTACTACACACAATTTCAACAAGTTCAAATAAGCAACTTGCACATTGTTTCATGTTCTCAATTATTTTTCAAACCAATATCACAACCATGTTACAATATTTCCACAATTCAAGTGTTTCATCTCTTTCCACAATAAACCAATTCTCAAGTGTTTCGTTCCTTTTCCACAAGGTGCTATATAGGCCATCATAACCATTATTCACAATTCTTTACCCAATTCAACTCTCATTTACCTTTCGGTTAATATTCCATACCACATCACTCATAGTTCAACAAAAACTTTGAATATCCAACAACAACATCAAGAATTTCACACAATTTGTCAAATTAGCACGAACCAAACAAATTTCACACATATAGGCGATTTCACAAGAATCAAAATTAGCCATACATACCTCGATTGAGCTTTCCTTAAGTTACTACAACACTCCAAAAACTCTAGCAATTCCAATCTACTATGAGACATAACAAAATTAAACACATATTAGAAAGATATTCATGAAACTAGCTCATTTGAGCATTTTATCAAATACTAGTTGTGCATCTTGATTTCAAATCCCTCTTTTCAAGAATTAATTCATTCCCTAACCCTATCTTTACTTATTTATGTTCATCAATCTTCCCACAACTCTATTTGCACAAGCATGCATACATAACACTACCATACCAAGAATCATACCTCAATAACATATCTCACAACCTCTACAATACTAACATAACCTAGATTAGGAACCCATGGCTCCCAATCACCCTCCCATGAGTTTTAATGTATGTATCTTACATAAATAATCACCATAAAGTAGTTGGAGATGATAGACATACCTCTTGTAGTAAGAATTTTAAGAATCTCCACTTGAGGTGTTCTTGAAGAATTCAAGAATTAGAAGGAAAATCTAAGGATGTTGAAGATTAATCCTTGTTAGTATAAGTGCTTAAGGGGTAGAAATTACTCAAAGAACTATAAAAATCTTACCTTAGATCATAGGGATGAAGTTTGGGATGAAACCCTCTTGAGAGAGCAAGTCAAAACCCCAAGAATGAGTTGGGAACACTCTAGGCCGGTCTTTGGGGTATTAAAACTATCCAGGTGCGCGAAGTGTTGCCCAGATGCGCGAAGTGTGCAAGCTTCGCGCATGACTTCGCGCATTTTCCTGAGCATGCGCGAAGTGTGCGCGAAGTCCACTTCGCGCAGGACTTCGCGCATCTGACACCTGATAAGTAAAATGATCATAACTTTCTGTATACCCCTCCGAATGACAAACGGTTTGTTGCGTTGGAAACTAGACTCAAAGGGATTTAAGTTGATAGGTTGATCCTCACACAACTCCTTATATAACTGGAGATATGATCGTTCAAAGTGAGGTCTTGTGCGCACTCTTTTACAGATTTCGTCTAATATGCAATTTTCCATCTTGGATTAGGCTTAGGCCTCTCCTTAGACCCCAAATCACTTATAATAAGACTTATACCCTTATTAAACTATCTAATTAATATCCATAATATTTTGAATCCTTATTTGCACACGAGATAAAACAATGTAGCCTACATTAGCACCACAAAATCTTAAATAACTCGAAAAAAAAAAAAATTTCGGGGTCTTACATTCTCCCCCCCTTAGGAGCATTCGTCCTCGAATGAGGATTGAGGTCCATTCACTAGCCTTCCTTATGTAACTTCAGTTTGTTCACATCATGAAATATATCAATAGCCACGAATTTGGCTAACTCCTTAAAATTCCGAAATTTTCGCCAGAGTTTTGTTTGTAATATGGACATATCCACCTGTTAGAGAGCCCCCGAAATACATTATCCAACAACAATACACTATTAAAACACTTTCCACTGCTTTTATACACTTCCTTACCTCAACGATCACACATATTCTATCACATTGTAACATTTGCGCATAAACTAGCTAATTCAATGAGTCCTTACCTTATTTAACTGTCTCAATACACCATGTACACATAAACAAACCATTATCAATCTACACTTACTATTAGTTGTTTACTTAACACATGAATCTTTATAAGGCTTCCATTTATCAAGAAAGGTTTAAGTGACCCAAGGTAACAACACATACAACTCATTACCAAATGAAGGAAACTTGACTAACACTAAGAGGGAAACAACTTGGATAAGACAATAGTTACTAGGAGTAGAAGGATCGCCTAATTTCTACTAAGCTTGATCAAACAAATGGGGGTACTTTTCCTTCATCTCTTTTTCTGCCTCCGACATGGCCTCCTCAATTTGTTGACTTCGCCACAATACTTTAACAGAGGCAACTTCCTTATTTCTCAACTTACGAACTTGCCTATCAAGGATGGCAACCGGAACTTCTTCATATGACAAATCCTCATTAACCTCAATAGCCTCGACCGGCATAATGGTGGATGGATCTCCAATCACTTTCTTCAACATGGACACATGGAACACCAGATGCACTGATGACATCTCAGGAGGCAACTCTAGCCTATAAGCAACTTGACCAATCCTTTGAACGATCCGATATAGCCCGACATACCTAGGACTCAATTTTCCTTTCTTTCCGAATCGCATGACTCCCTTCATAGGAGATACCCTCAAGAACACCCAATCATCGACTTGAAACTCCAAATCCCTTCGACGAACGTCCGCATAGGACTTTTGACGACTCTGTGCTGTTTTCATTCTCTCCTGAATAACCTTGACCTTTTCCATAGCTTCGTATACCATATCTGGCACTAGCAATTCCGCTTCACCTACCTCAAACCACCCGATTGGTGACCTACATCTTCTCCCGTACAATGCCTCAAACGGGGCCATCTGAATGCTAGCATGATAGCTGTTATTGTAAGCAAATTCTATCAGTGGCAAGTGTTCATCCCAATTACCTTTAAAATCTAAGACACAAGCCCGCAACATATCTTCAAGCGTCCGAATGGTCCGCTCGGCCTGACCGTCGGTCTGTGGATGGAAAGCTGTGCTGAGATTCACCTGAGTTCCCAAACCTTGCTGAAACTTCTTCCAAAAGTTAGCTGTGAACCGAGCCCCGCGATCCGAGATAATAGAAAGTGGAGTGCCATGAAGTCTTACTATCTCCTTGATGTACAATCTTGCATATTGCTCCGCAGTATCAGTGGACTTAACAGGCAGGAAGTGAGCTGATTTGGTGAGTCGATCCACTATCACCCATATTGAGTCAAACTTACGCTGAGTGCGAGGTAACCCTACCACGAAATCCATATTGATCATCTCCAATTTCCACCTTGGTATTTCTATAAGCTGAGTTAATCCACCGGGCCGTTGATGCTCGGCCTTCACTTGTTGACAGTTCGGACATTTAGCTACAAAGCTTGCTACGTCCCTTTTCATACCGTTCTACCAATAAATCTCCTTAAGGTCATGATACATTTTCGTGGAACCTGGGTGTACCGAATACTTGGAAATATGAGCCTCTGCCATTACCCTTTCCCGAAGCTCGTCCACATCCGGAACACATAGCCTATCTTGACACCGCAATACACCATCTTCGCCGCTGAGTACAAATGCTGAGGTCTTGTTATTCATGACTGCTTCCTTTACCCGAACCAATGCTGGATCCATCAACTGTTTTTCCTTGATTTCCGCGACCAATGATGATTCTGCTCCATTATGCACCAAGATATCCCCCTCGGCTGACGCCGAGATACGAACCCCCAAACTGGCTAATTGGTAAACCTCTCGAGCCAGGGGTCTCCGATCCACACCCAAATGAGCCAAACTACCCATGGATTTTCGACTAAGAGCGTCGGCTACCACATTTGCCTTTCCCCGGATGGTACAATATGTTCATATCATAGTCTTTGAGCAGTTCTAACCACCGCCGCTGTCTCAGATTCAGCTCCTTCTGTTTGAACAAATACTGGAGGCTCTTGTGGTCTGAAAACACATCTACATGAACCCCATAAAGATAGTGCCGCCATATTTTCAAGCAGACACAACTGTCGCGAGCTCCAAATCATGTGTCGGATAATTCTTCTCGTGATTCTTGAGTTATCTCAAAGTATACTCTATAACCTTTCCTTGTTGCATCAACACACACCCCAAACCAACCTTGGAGGCATAGCTATCGCCTTAACACTTTACATCATTAGCGGAACATCTTTATTATATTCCTCTTACATAAGACCTTCCACGAATTGAGTTCTACTATAATTTCCTTGATATGGTTACGATCCCATGTGAACAATTTCTACTAACTCTTCACAATTCCTAACAAAAGGCATTGTTGAATGAGTTTTCTCATATGGCCTCCTATCTCAAATGAATAGCACTGGCTAACTTGCACACGTTCCCCGAATAACACTATCTTGTACAACATTGCATCAAATGTAAGGTAACATTGTGCTCTAACTTTTCTTAACCAACCTCTTCTCCCCATATGTACATTATAGAATTTAAGAAACTGCACTACTTCCCCCGTGAATGAAAATTCCTACCATCCCTCCTTACGATTAAACACCTCTTAAAACATATATCAACAACCTTTATATGCATATGATTTAGGAAGGGTCACTAGCCCGAGAAGGGTATTCTCTGAAACTTTAAATCGTCATCAATCCTTCAACAACAACTTTTGGTTTTACTATTGAGTGTAAGACTTAGTCCACCTGATTCTATATCTGATGAGTAACTCTCCTCATTCCCCATGTTATAGTTACTAATAAAGTTCCCTGATATTATGGCTTACGAGTTATCATACTAAACACGTCTAGTCCGTCACGAGTGCTCATCCTCTTTCAATCTATTCTGAACCTTCATTTCCATCCTGTTTTGCGGATAGTGCATAGTTAATAGCTTTATTGCCCCACACATTTGTCTGCCTCCCGTGAACTTGAAGAATCATTATGTCTTGTTTAATCATTTTACAGTACCACAACTTCACCAACGATAATCTCGCTTCCCATTGTGTGTAGACACGAACTATCTCTAGACCCTTTAGTTGATATTCAGTGTCACCCAAGTCGGTTGCATTGCGGTTAATCCCTTATAATTTTTATTAACACTTGTGCCCTAAGTGAGTCCACCATTCTGATGCAAAAATTGTTTTAGATAACCATGACCATCTCAATTTTAAGGTTTTCCCCCCATTTCTTCTCTCCTCATTCTTCCTAGTTAGTGAATAGCCACACACTCTTCCATATATTACGTGGTCCATTACCTTAGGTATTTCATCGGGCTCACCTCTTAACTCTTATTGGGATATATGTAGCAAAGAGTGTTCGTCTGAACATCCCTCAACACTTATCTATTTGTAAGACTCTTTAGAGGCTCTCTATCAATCCCCAATTACCATCTTGGGTTGTTGTGGCAACACATTTATTTCTCCTACTCGTTCTGGCTTTCTTAGTATCCCGAAACTTTGTTTAAATCACAAATCTATGATTAGCCCATTCCAAGTACTCACAATCTTTCACATTTGACATATGGTACTTCCTTGGGTTCCATTTCTCCTGACCTTATGACAAGTAAAAGTCTCTTTACAAACATACTTTTATTTTCTAGAATCGTTGACCCTATCATTCACATTGCCATGCATGAAGAATTTACATTCCTTAATCTCTTGGGATGCTAGTTGTCTATCATTAGCATATTCTTTCAGAGAGTCATGTTACCCATTATCTCTTTTCTAGACCACACCTGTCTTCACCAAAATATTCAAATATCATAGCTACATGGTCTCACTCTTGTTTCATTGTATTTAAGTAGCCTCACGATGGCCCTCCCTCTCCCACATGGGGCGAATGTCCTGGATCTTGACACAAGTCTTGAGTGTAGAAACTTTAGGAACATATGCCTCATATATCTATCACTCTTATATATACTCGACTATTAGGAAAATTTAAGTCACCATAGTATTGACCTCATAAGTTCCCTATTCCTATTCAGCCACGTAGGTCTGGGATTCCAAGTCCCCACGCATATCCTTTATGAGTGTAACGCAACCTCGTACATTTCTGGGTCCTTATAATGTTTGTAAGACAAGGGTCTTCTCACCTAGGGTCCAATTGAGTCTCGTTTCATAACTTTTTAACTCATGTGAGAGACTTACACTCTCACCATTAATCTCTTAGTCTTTCTCCCATATATCACGTGCTTATATAACCAATATTCTTTCACACCTTGCGATCAATTATATACTTCTCGCACTAACCACGTGTGCTACTCAAACTTACATATCAATTATCAAATCAATGCTTCTTCGTGCGGGTAATCACCTTTAATCCTTTCCTCAAATAAAGCATACCTGTAGTACTATGTACTTATACTATATATATTCATACTGTTTATTCAACAAGATACATGTGCAATCTCCATAATACCCATGTCTTTTCCCATTGGTCATGACATATCACAACACTACATGAAACAGACGAAAGAGCATTTAAACTTACCTTGAATCTCAACGCACGGGTTATAAAACAATCTTATAGTCAAGCTTTATCGCACGATTTGGAATGTTGAAGAAGGGTAATATTCCTAAATGTCCGTGCAGCCCCCAACTTATATGATGTGGTCGACAACACACCGATAAGAAGGGCACTACTAGACACGGCTCCGAGACATCCTAGGACACTTTAAAAACCTTAGGCTCTGATACCAAGTTTGTCACGCCCCAAATCGAGGGACATGACCGGCGCCTGACCGGGTAGCCCCAGTCAAGCGGACCTGGGTGCCTTTTATTCCCACGCGTTACCATTGTGTTGATTGTTTCACATTAACCAAATATCTGACTAACCATGAATGATTTTATAATAAACAAACAAAACCATACGAGTGATCCATTAACAAGTTTGCAATTTTTACAACGCCCGACATAACATAATATATACATAAGACTGAAGTCCCACAGTTTACACGTCTACAGAGCCTCTAGGATACAAAAGGGAGTACAATACTTGCCGGTAACAAGGCTCCGGCTATACCTTACAAAACCAAAATGAAATCTTTAACAAAAGTGGCATGAACCACACAGGGCCCCGAGGAAGAAAGGGGCTCACCAAAACGGGCAGTGGAAGGAGAAGGATACTACTGCCGATGAGCTGAAGTGCCTGCTACTGATCCACCTACAATCATAACACGAATGTAGTGCCCCCGGTAAAAGGGACGTCAGTACACTTGAATTGTACTGGTAGGTATGGACAAACTTTGTCCCAAGTAAACTCAAGCCATTAATTACATCAAAACTAATCAAGCCAGCCAACCATGTTTTCCACCTTTTACTCATTCTAGAAAAGCCTCAACACAAGCACGTTTAAGGTCAACAAATAGAACAATAACCAATCAATCACATAAATTGCAAGTAGTCAAACATAGGGGCAACCAGTGCCCCCAGGTTGCAAACTCTCCTGCTGTCTCCTTTCACAATTTCATATTAATGATTTTATATCAATTTCAATAGCGATTTCGATCGCTTTCCATCCTTATTACCCCTGACCACCCTTATTACCTCGGCCACCCTTATCACCCCAACCCACACCTTATTTCCTCACGTTGCGGCGCGCAACACGACCCCGCCTTACAGTTTAAAACACAACAATTTCAAACAGCAGATAAGGTACTACACACAATTTCAACAAGTTCAAATAAGCAACTTGCACATTGTTTCATGTTCTCAATTATTTTTCAAACCAATATCACAACCATGTTACAATATTTCCACAATTCAAGTGTTTCATCTCTTTCCACAATAAACCAATTCTCAAGTGTTTCGTTCCTTTTCCACAAGGTGCCATATAGGCCATCATAACCATTATTCACAATTCTTTACCCAATTCAACTCTCATTTACCTTTCGGTTCATATTCCATACCACATCACTCATAGTTCAACAACAACTTTGAATATCCAACAACAACATCAAGAATTTCACACAATTTGTCAAATTAGCACGAACCAAACAAATTTTACACATATAGGCGATTTCACAAGAATCAAAATTAGCAATACATACCTCGATTGAGCTTTCCTTAAGTTACTACAACACTCCAAAAACTCTAGCAATTCCAATCTACTATGAGACATAACAAAATTAAACACATATTAGAAAGATATTCATGAAACTATCTCATTTGAGCATTTTATCAAATACTAGTTGTGCATCTTGATTTCAAATCCCCTTTTCAAGAATTACTTCATTCCCTAACCCTATCTTTACTTATTTATGTTCATCAATCTTCCCACAACTCTATTTGCACAAGCATGCATACATAACACTACCATACCAAGAATCATACCTCAATAACACATCTCACAACCTCTACAATACTAACATAACCTAGGTTAGGAACCCATGGCTCCCAATCACCCTCCCATGAGTTCTAATGTATGTATCTTACATAAATAATCACCATAAAGTAGTTGGAGATGATAGACATACCTCTTGTAGTAAGAATTTTAAGAATCTCCACTTGAGGTGTTCTTGAAGAATTCAAGAATTAGAAGGAAAATCTAATGATTTTGAAGATTAATCCTTGTTAGTATAAGTGCTTAAGGGGTAGAAATTACTCAAAGAACTATAAAAATCTTACCTTAGATCATAGGGATGAAGTTTGGGATGAAACCCTCTTGAGAGAGCAAGTCAAAACCCCTAAAATGAGTTGGGAACACTCTAGGCCGGTCTTTGGGGTATTAAAACTATCCAGGTGCACGAAGTGTTGCCCAGATGCGCGAAGTGTGCAAGCTTCGCGCATGACTTTGCGCATTTTCCTGAGCATTCTGCCTAAGGTGCACGAAGTGTGCGCGAAGTCCACTTCGCGCACGACTTCGCGCATCTGACACCTGATAAGTAAAATGATCCTAACTTTCTGTATACACCTCCGAATGACGAACGATTTGTTGCGTTGGAAACTAGACTCAAAGGGATTTAAGTTGATAGGTTGATCCTCACACAACTCCTTATATAAGTGGAGATATGATCGTTCAAATTGAGGTCTTGTGCGCACTCTTTTACAGATTTCGTCTAATATGCAATTTTCCATCTTGGATTAGGCTTAGGCCTCTCCTTAGACCCCAAATCACTTATAATAAGACTTATACCCTTATTAAACTATCTAATTAATATCCATAATATTATGAATCCTTATTTGCACACGAGATAAAACAATGTAGCCTACATTAGCACGACAAAATCTTAAATAACTCGAAAAAAAAAAAATTTCGGGGTCTTACATTCTCCCCCCCTTAGGAGAATTCTTCCTCGAATGAGGATTGAGGTCTATTCACTAGCCTTCCTTATGTAACTTCAGTAGGTACAGTCTTTCTTCTAGGCTTCTAATTGAACTTTCTAGAAGTGGGAAGTAAGGAAATAGATAGATAACTGGTAATTAAAGCTATGGACTAGGTTCTCACTGTAATCTAGTACCAATAATTTGTAAAAATCATAGACATCTAGCGCATTCACTCATTTTTTCTTTCGGATAGGCCAAGTCAAAGAGGGAAATTCATAGGGTGTTATGGTGTTTTTTGCCTTGCTTGCTACTAGGAAGATAAAGCCGCACTCATTCTTCACTTCGTTCGAGAATCAACCGCACATGAATATGCTCTTCTTTACGCCTTCAAGGAGGAAGCACCTTTTTTTAAAAATTCCCGAGAAAATGAAATGAACTTCTTTTCGTAAGGCAAGAAAGGAACCTAAGGAAAGTAGAAGTCTATGCACACTTACCGAATCTTTGTGGAAGGATGGTGGTGCAAATTGGCCTTTTCCCTTCTCCTTTCTAAAGCAAAAATGAATGCCATCATTCTGATCGTTACTTGAAAAATGAAACAAGAGAAGGAACTTGGAGTTAGCGCCCACATAACGGATTGCTTGCTTACCAAGCCATCTTGGCTTTTCGCTCCTTTCCTTAGGGTCAAACGGCTTTCACTCCTCCAGTTCTATTCTTATTAACTTGACTTATTATTATAAAACTACTCACTATCAAAATAAAAGACGATTGATTATCTACCCAAGAAGATAGAGAGTCTCACATAAGAGAAAATGTCACAAATAGAGTTTAACCAAGTAACATTGCAAAGGCATAATGAAAGTATGGTCGAAATATCCTCGCCCTCCGAACCGGACGTGAGGGTATCCCCTCATACGGCTCTCTGCAGGGGAATCTCCACTCACTTCTTCCCCTAATATCTTCCCTTACTATATCATGGGGGTTTATAGGAGTTCCCAGAGGCACACTTGGAAAGGCTACTATACCATACCTTTTGACATAACTCTACTCTAGTAGTCAATAGATCACTATAGTAGTCCGTCTGGCTGCACTTGCTGAAATCATTACTCTTAATTCTCCCGTACTCTACCAATTTTGCTCCCTAAACCACTACTATGTAGTTTGGTAGGGACAATAAGTCGGTACTAAAGGGAATGTAGGAATGAATGGGGATCCCTATCAATTTAAAGAGAATATCTAATTCGCGTTTTCTCCTTTTCTCTCACTCAATAGATATATCTGTTGGTACATCACAGTACAATACGACACAATAGAATGCAATGGGATAGATGGTAGAGGGCTACATGCGCCCTAAAGCGATAATTCAATTGTCCCCTTGTCCATAGGGACCTCTTGGCGTACAACTAAAACGACTTTTGCTAGATAACCGCCCCTTTCTCTCTTTTTACATCCTCGTGGAAAGACGAAATAAGGAAAGTTACGGAACGGGGTAATGAAGGCTCGCGAAGTAGACATCAAGCAGCAAGCAAGAGCTTCTCAGCCCCCTAACCTTTCTCTATTTTGATAATACTTATTTTAATAATTAGGTAAGATTTGAAGCTGGCTGCTCTGCTATACTCTACTTGTTGTTGGGTGCTAGCGCTTGATTAATATAATAGAAAGTAAAGTGACTCTATTATGATATTATGAATCAAAAGATCTTAAAATGGAAGAACGAGTTCTTTTGCTCGCCCCTATATCTAAAGGGGCATAAGTACTTCACTCGCTAGGGGAAAGGATTCATTCACTTGCATTCCCCATGTTCAAGCCGTAACCGCCTCTAGAGCCGCCCTAGTTCCGGAGCTAGCGGGTTTTGAATGACCTCCCTCTCACTTTGTTCTAGCTGAATTACATCCACCCTCTCACAGTTAAAAGGGGTTGACTATCTCAAAAACTTCATATCGTCTATCCGAAAAATGTGCTTCAATTACTGCCAACTCCCTCTCCCCCTGTTTCTTTCCCTATTGAAAAACCAGCCGTACTTATTATGTTCTACAAATGCTAACAAAGTAATATACTGGTTCCATGGGTCATGAAAGACATTGACCCCCATCTTCCTCAACTTTGTATGGCTAATGAACTCCTCACTTTAGTATGTTCTTTTCCTTCTTTGGGCTCGGGTCGATACAAACCGTGGTAGTAATTCCCCGGAGCCCAGCTACCGTCCTGACGTACTGATCGGGAAGTCATAATGGACGTTAAACGTAATTCTAGAAGCGTCTTCACGCAAAACAACTAAGTTAAATTTTTTTAGACTAGTCTCACTAAGATGGAGAGAAATTTGACTTCCGAGAGAGCAGCTTTCGCCTCGATAATTACCTAACGAGAGAGAGCCGATGCAAAAGTAGTCCTTTACGTGAGGAAATGCCAGACAAACTGACCTCTCCTACCTATGTTTTATATAGACTGGAAGCTAGAGAGATACTTAGGTATAGTGCTGCTACCAGAGAAGGCTCTTTCATGCTAGGCGTCCAGACCTAATATACCTGAGCCACATCCACATCATACTTGCTATATCTATTAACGCTTCATCCTAATAAGCTATACTTGATATAAAGATGTTCTATAAAAATTCAAGACAAGAAGAAAGCATGAAAAGGATAGCGATCGCTTTGGGAACGTCACGAGGGAGGAAGATAGAAAGGTAACGTATGACACCGGGGAATTATGCTTTTTCTCCCGCCTCAGCATCGTAAATGGAAGGAGGGTGAGACCGTAGCACATACGCTCTATGCTTTTCGCCAGCTTTCCCTCTAGTAATAGATTAGCTCGTACCCTCTCTTTGTGTCCAGGGATTTTTGGGCATGAGTTAAGAATATAATTGATTTCTCTTTCTATCGACTGAGCATCGGTACTTTTAGAGTCTCTTTCTATAGGCGTGCAAAACAACAGAGACACTTCTCTTTGGCGTGATGATGTGGACAATTACTTACTCACCTTTTATGAATAACAACATTTGGCGTGAACTATTTGAGGAGCATAATCAGAATCTGCCATAAACCCTTTGGGAAAAATCACCAGGATAACTATGTTAGCTATTTGTTTCGGTGGTAAAAAGTGCATGCCTTTCGCCTTGCCTCCCTTCCTAATCGATTTTTGCTTTCCACTTCCATATACCAAAGAGCGATTGAGAGAAGAGAAGTATGTAGGACTTAAAAAGAGGGACCCTTCCTCTAATCACTCCCAGAATTTCGATCCTCACATTTCCTGTGCCAAAGGCCTACCCTTCCACTTTACAGGAAATAATAAAGGAAGAAGTCGAAAAGGAAAATAAAGTGACCTTTCCTGCCAACCTACTGCCTTTATTCTTTTACTGATCGAGCTGTAATATTTTCTAATCTAATAGATTCCACTTCGCTTGCTTGCACGACTTCCTCTTTACTTTAAAAAGAAGGGGCAAGTCAAGTAAGTAAGCAATCATATGAACCAAAGCACAAACTTTGAAATAGAAAGAAAGATGGAAGGAAAGCAAGAAAGAGCTATCTGACTTCTCTATCTTTCTATGAGCTCCTAGGAAAGAGATCCTACTCCCAAGGAAAGGAAGCTTACGAATAGTTATTAAGAGAGGTGGCAGTGACCCTCTTTTGCCTTTTCAAGCTATGAATGTAACGATCAGTTTGAAAAGTGAAATGGACGAAGTGGTATAAAGTTTCTTAAACCTAGTACTCGTGCAGTTGTGCTTTACTAAAAGTGTAAGTGCAAGAATACTTGGATGGATGTAGTTCTGGATCAATGTAATTGAGACCACTAAGTAGTGGATGGGAAGATGTGAGACTAGCCAAAGTTGGTTGTATAGCTCTTACGCTTTTAAAACTCGTACTATTTTATTATAAACTTTGTGAAATCATTCTTTACTCGCTACAAGTATGTCACTCTAGCTCTCTAGTTCTCTTAGTTATCGTTACATTTTTTGACTCATGGAAAGTGGAAAGGCATAAACGTCGGCTAGTCAGCCACGGACTACTTGACGTTCTTATGGCGATCCAATGTTAATGACGTCATTCAATCTTTTTTTTAGCCTTCGCTATCGTGCGCTAGATGGATAGCTAGTAGTTATGAGTATCAGTCTCCTGACTATAGATAGGAAAAGATGTAGAGATGTGTGCCACACTCACGAAGGACTAACAAGTTGATGAAATAGCTAGTTAAATAAGAGGCTAGGTGTAAGGCCCCGTAAAATATTTTGTGCTTAAAACCTAGTAATTGTGGTGTCATGGTCTGAATAATGAGTTAGGAATGCATAGAATTCTTTGCGGCGAGCAAGCTCACCGCGGTTTGGACCCTTGGTAGTGATTTAAGTTTCAAAATTTAAAGAATAAATTTTTCCAGAAAAGTGTCGATTCTGCGGTCAGGAATGCCACCGCAGATCTGCTATGCGGAGCGCATTCCTACCGTAGAGATTAACAAAATGTTTTCCAAAAAAATGGTGTTGAAAATGCGGTCGATATGTGATCGCAGAATAGATCTACAGACCGCAGATCTACCGCATAATTTCTTGAAGATTTTGAGTGTCAAATCTGCGGTGCATTATGCGATCGCAGATCAAGAATGTGAACCGCATTTTGGTCGCATTCCGTAACAGAACCTGTGAAAATTTTGAGGCAATTCTGAAGTCATTATGTGGACCGCATGTTGATTCTGCGTCCGCAGAATTGACTCAGCCTAGATTTTTGTAAATTTTTTACCTGACGCCTTCTTTAATAAAACACTTTCAAGCTTCATTTTTCTCACATTTTCTTACTAAAACTAGAGAGAGGAGAGAGGGGTTTTAGGGAGAGAAGTCTAATTCTCTTCAAGAATTGTTCCAAACATTTAATCCAAAGGATCATAGGGCAAAGATTCAACTTCCCCAATCTTTACAAGGTAAAAACCATAACTATTTTCTCTGATTTTCAGTTTTAAAATGGGTAAAGAAAGGTTTGCATATAATAGCTTTTGAAACTAGAATTTTACACTCATGCATGATTATTGAACTTGATGTTTAGTAAAAAGGAAGTAAATAGACGTAAGAGTCTGCAAAAACAAGGTCGAAGGAGATAGGATAACTTTGGTAAGCATAAAGTAGGAGGTTAAAGGGAGAAAATTGCCCATTTGTGTGAAATTTGTTTTGGCATGTGTTAATTTGAGAGATTGTATGTAATTCTTGATTTCATTGTTGGGTATTCAATTGATGTTGTACTATATGTGGTGTGGTATGAAATACGAATTGAAAGATAACAATGGAATAAGAATTGGTAAGGAACTGAGAACAATTGTTGTAGCGGCATATATGATTTCTTGTGGAAAGGGATCAAACACTTGAATTGTGGTAAATTGTTGGACATACTTGTGTGTGTACTCTCGAATATGGAAACATGGTAACTTGGTTGTGATATCAGTTTGAAAATCTATTTGAGAATATGAACCAAATTGTAAGTTGCTTATTTGAACTTGTTGAAATTTTGTGTAGTGGCTTATTTTCTGTTTGTGATTGTTATGTTTGATACTGTACGGTGGGATCGGGTTGCGCACCACAACATGAAGAAATAAGGTGTGGGTTGGGGTGATAAGGGTGGCCGAGGTAATAAGGGTGGACGAGGTAATAAGGATGGAAAGTGATCAAAATAGCTACTGAAAATTGATATAAAATCATTGATGTGAAATTGTGAAAGGAGACAGCAAGAGAGTTTGCAACTTGTGGGGCACTGATTGCCTATTTGTTTGACTACTTGTGTTTTATGTGATTGATTGGTTGTTGTTCTACTTGTTTATCTTAAACGTGCTTTGTGTTGAGAATTATCTAAAATGAGGAAAAATGTGGAAAACATGGTTGGCTGGCTTAATTGATTCTTGATGTAATTTATCGACTGTCTTATTATCGTGATTACTTGTTTAATGCCTTGAGTTTACTTGGGACAAAGTTTGCCCATACATACCATTACAATTCCTGTGTACTGACGTCCCTTTTGCCGGGGACGCTACATTCGTGTTATGATTGTAGGTGGATCAGTAGCAGGCACTTCAGCTCATCGGCAGTAGTATCCTTCGTCTTCCACTGCCCGTTTTGGTGAGCCCCTTTCTTCCTCGGGGCCCTGTGTGGCTCGTGCCACTTTCATTTTAGACTTTATTTTGGATTTTGTAAGGTATATCCGGAGCCTTGTTACAGGCAAGTATTGTATTCCCTTTTGTATCCTAGAGGCTCCTTAGACATGTAACTATGGGATTGTG
This sequence comes from Nicotiana noctiflora, assembly GCA_032618575.1. Classification (NCBI taxonomy): domain Eukaryota; kingdom Viridiplantae; phylum Streptophyta; class Magnoliopsida; order Solanales; family Solanaceae; genus Nicotiana; species Nicotiana noctiflora. Next base: position 119,710 of record JASVEL010007090.1, on the reverse strand, counting down.
GCCTATGTATACATATGTCGGGCGTTGTAAATGTAAATTATAAACTTGTTAGTAAATCAATCTCATGGTTATGTTTGTACATTGTGAAATTAGTTATAATTGGTGAGAAATTTGGTTAATGAGAAATAATCAACACATGGGTAACACATGGGATAGAGAGGCACCTAGGTCCGCTTGAATGGGGCTACCCGGTCAGGCGCCAGTCATGTCCCTTGATTTGGGGCGTGACAAACTTGGTATCAGAGCCAAAGGTTTTAAAGTGTCCTAGGATGTCTCGCAGCTGTGTCTAGTAGTTCCCTTCTTATCGGTGTGTTGTCGACCACATGACATAAGTTGGGGGCTGCACGGACATTTAGGAATATTACCCTTCTTCAACACTCCAAATCGTGCGATAAAGCTTGACTATAAGATTGTTTTGTAACCCGTGCATTGAGATTCAAGGTAAGTTTAAATGCTCTTTCGTCTATTTCATGTAGTGTCATCATATGTCATGACCAATGGGAAAAGATATGGGTATTATGGAGATTGCACATGTATCTTGTTGAATAGACAGTATGGCTATATGGTATCAGTACATAGTACGATAAGTATACTTTATTTGAGGAAAGGTTTAAAAGTGATTACCCCCACAAAGAGGCATTGATTTGATAAATGATATGTAAGCTTGAATAGCACACGTGGATAGTCAGAGAAGTATGTAAATGATCTTAAGGTGTGAAAGAATATTGGTTATATAAGCACGTGATATATGAGAGAATGACTAAGAGATTAATGATGAGAGTGTAAGTCACTCACATGAGGTAAAAAGTTATGAAATGAGACTCAATTGGACCCTAGGTGAGAAGACCATTGTCTTATGAACTTTATAAGGACCCAGAAATGTACGAAGTTGCGTTACACTCATAAAGGATATATGCGTGGGAACTTGGAATCCGATACTTGTGTGGCTGGATAGGAGTAGGGAACTTATGAGATTAATACTATGGTGACTTAAATTTCCCTAATAGTCGAGTGTATATATATATATATATATATATATATATATATATATATATATATATATATATATATATATGAGGTAAGATATATGAGGAATATGTCCCTAAAGTTTCTAAACTCAAGACTTGTGTCAAAATCCAGGGCATTCGCCCCATGTGTGAGAAGGAGGGCCATCGTGAGGCCACTTAAATACAATGAAACAAGAGTGAGACCATGTAGCTATTATATTTGAATATTTTGGTTAAGACATGTGTGGTCTGGAAAAGAGATAATAGGTAACATTACTCTCTGAAGGAATATGCTAATGATAGACAACTAGCATAGGTTAAGGAAGGTAAATTCTTCACGCATGGCAATGTGAATGATAGGGTCAACGATTCTAGAAAATAAGATCATGTTTGTAAAGAGACTTTTACTTGTTAGAAGGTCAGGAAAGAAGTACCATATGTCAAATTTGAAAGATTGCGAGTTCTTAGAATGGGCTAATCATAGATTTGTGATTTAACCAAAGTTTTGGGATACTAAGAAAGCAGAGCGAGTGGGAAAAATAAATGTGTTGCTACAACAACCCAAGATGGTAATTGGGGCTTGATAGAGAGCCTCTAAAGAATCTTACAAATAGATAAGTGTTAAGTGATGTTCAGACGAACACCCTTTGCTACATATATCGCAATAAGAGTTAAGAGGTGAGCCGAATGAAATAACTAAGGTAAGAGACCACGTAATATATGGAAGAGTGCGTGGCTATTCACTAACTAGGAAGAATGAGTTGAGAATAAATGGGGAGAAAACCTTTAAATTGAGATGGTCATGGTTATCAAAAACAATTTTTGCATTAAAATGGTGGACTCACTTGGAGCACAAGTGTTGATAAAAGTTATAAGGGACTAACCGCAATGCAACCGACTTGGGTGACGCTGAATATCAACTAAAGGGTTTAGAGATAGTTCATGTCTACATACAATGGGAAGTGAGATTATCGTTGGTCAAGTTGTGGTACTATAAAATGATTAAACAAGGCATAATGATTTTTCAAGTTCACGGGAGGCAGACAAATATGTGGGTTAATAAAGCTATTAACTATGCACTATCCGCAAAATAGAATGGGAATGGAAGGTTTGGAATAGATTGAAAGAGGATGAACACTTGTTACGGACCAGACATGTCTAGCATGGTAACTCTTAAGCCGCAATATCAGGGAACTTTATTGGTAACTACAATATGGGGAATAAGGCTAGTTACTCATCGGAGATAGAATTAGGTGGACTAAGCCTTACACTTAAGAGTAAAACCAAAAGTTGTTGTTGAAAGATTGAGGAGGATTTAAAGATTCAAAGAATACCCTTCTCGGGCTAGTTACCCTTCCTAAATTATATACATATAAAGGTTGTTGATATACGTTTTGAGAGGTGTTTAACCGTAAAGAAAGATGGTGGGAATTTTTCAGAGGGGAAGTAGTGCAGTTTCTTAAATTCTATAATGCACATGTGGGGAGAAGAGGTTGGCTAAGAAAAGTTAAAGCACAATGTTACCTTACATTTGATGCAATGTTGTGCTAGTTAGTATTATTAGGGTATGTGTGTCCAGTGGTATTCAATTGAGACAACAGTTCATATGAGAAAACTCATTCAGTAATATCTTTTGTTGAGAATTTTGAAGAGTTAGTAGCAATTATTCACATGAGATTTTAACCATATCAGGGAAATTATAGTAGAACTCAATTCGTGGAAGGTCTTATGTAAGAGGAATAAGATAAAAATGTTCCACTAATGATATAAAATGTTAAGGTGATAGTTTATGCATCCAGGGTTGGTTTGGGGTGTGTGTTGATGCATTACGGGAAGGTTATAGCGTATGCTTCAAGACAACTCAAGTATCACGAGAAGTATTATTCGACATGTGATTTGGAGCTCGCAGCAGTTGTGTTTGCTTTGAAAATATGGAGGCATTATCTTTATGGGGTCCGTGTAGATGTGTTCTCAGACCATACAAGTTTCCAATATTTGTTCAAGTAGAAGGATTTGAACTTAAGGCACCAACGGTGGTTAAAATTGCTCGAGGATTATGATATGAACATTTTGTACCATCCAGCTAAGGCGAATGTAGTGGATGACTCTCTCAGTCAGAAGTCTATGGGTAGTTTGGCTCATTTGGGAGCAGATTAGAGGCCTTTTGGCTTGGGAGATTTACCAATTGGCCAGTTTGGGGGTTCGCATCGCTGCGTCAGACGAGGGAAATGTTTTGGTGCATAATGGAGCTGAATAATCATGGGTTGCAGAAATCAAGGAAAAACAGTTTATGGATCCAGCATGGGTTCGGGTGAAGGAAGCAGTTATGAATGAAAAGACCTCAGCATTTGTACTCAGTAGTGAGGATGGCGTATTGAGGTGTCAAGGTAGGCTATGTGTCCCGGAGGTGGACGAACTTCAGGAGAGAGTAATGGCAGAGGCTCATATTTCCAGGTATTCTGTGCACCCAGGTTCCACGAAAATGTATCATGATCTCAAGGAGATTTATTGGTGGAATGTTATGAAAAGGGATGTGGCAAGCTTTGTAGCTAAATGCCCGAGCTGTCAACAAGTGAAAGCCGAACATCAAAGACCCGGTGGATTAACTCAGCTTATAGAAATACCAATGTGGAAATGGGAGATGATCAATATGGATTTCGTGGTGGGGTTACCTTGCACTCAACATAAGTTCGACTTAATATGGGTTATAATGGATCGACTCACCAAATCAGCTCAGTTACTGCCAGTTATGTCCACTGATACTGTGGAGCAATATGCAAGGTTGTACATCAAGGAGATAGTAAGGCTTCATGGCACTCCACTTTCTATTATCTCGGATCGCGGGGCTCTGTTCACGGCTAATTTTTGGAAGAAAGTTTAGCAACGTTTGGAACTCAGGTGAATCTTAGCACAGCTTTCCATCCGCAAACCGACGGTCAGGCCGAGGGGGCTATTCAGACGCTTGAATATATGTTGCGAGCTTGTGTCTTGTATTTCAAAGGTAATTGGGATGAACACTTTCCACTGATAGAATTTGCTTATAATAACAGATTTCATGCTAGCATTAAGATGGCCCCGTTTGAGGCACTGTACAGGAGAAGGTGTAGGTCGCCAATCGGGTGGTTTAAGGTCGGTGAAACGGAATTGCTAGGGCCAGATCTGGTGTACGAAGCTATGGAAAAAGTTAAGGTTATTCAGGAGAGGATGAAAACTGCATAGAGTCGACAAAAATCCTATGAAGACGTTCGCCGAAGAGATTTGGAGTTTCAAGTCAAAGATTGGGTGTTCTTGAGGGCATCTCCTATGAAGGGAGTCATGCAATTCGGAAAGAAATGGAAATAGAGCCCTAGGTATGGTGGGCCATATCGGATCGTTCAAAGGATTGGTCGAGTTGCTTATAGGCTGGAGTTGCCTCCTGAGATGTCATTAGTGCACCTGGTATTCCATGTGTCCATGTTGAAGAAAGTGATTGGAGATCCATCCACCATCATGCCGGTCGAGGCTATTGAGGTTAATGAAGATTTGTCATATGAAGAAGTTCTGGTAGCCATCCTTGATAGGCAAGTACGTAAGTTGAGAAATAAGGAAATTTCCTCTGTCAAAGTATTGTGGGGAAGTCAACAAGTTGAGGAGGCCACGTGGGAATCAGAAAAAGAGATGAAGGAAAAGTACCCCCATTTGATTGATCAAGCTTAGAAGAAATTAGGCGATCCTTCCACTCCTAGTAACTATCGTCTTGTCCAAGTTTTTTCCATCTCAGTGTTAGTAAAGTTTCCATCATTCTGTAATGATTTATATGTGTTGTTACCTTGGGTCACTTAAACCTTTCTTGATAAATGGAAGCCTTATCAAAATTCATGTGTTAAATAAATGACTAAAAGTAAGTGTAAAATTAGAAATTCGTTTGTTTATGTGTATAAGGTGTATTGAAATGGTTAAATAAAGTAAGGACTCATTGAAGTGACTAGTTATGTGCAAATGTAATAATGTGATAGAACATGTGCAATCGTTGAGGTAAGAAAGTATGTACAAGCTGTGAAAAGTGTTGTAATTGTGTATTATTTTTTGGAAAAGTGTTTCGGGGGCCCTCTAACAGGTGGATATGTCCATAATACAAAGGAATCTCTTGCAAAATTTTTCTAAAATAAAAGAGTTAGTTAAAACTTTGACAGTTTGCATATCATGTCTTTCAAAACCAACTCAGTTTTCAAAATGCTCATTCGAGGACGAATGATCTTAAGGGGGGGGGAGGATGTAAGGCCCCGTAAAATTTTTGTGCTTAAAACCTAGTAAATGTGGTGTCATGGTCCGAATAATGTGTTAGGAATGCGTAGAATTCTTCACGGCGAGCAAGCTCGCCGCGGTTCGGACCCTTGGTAGTGATTTAAGTTTTAAAAATTTAAAGAATCAATTTTTCCAGAAATGTGTCGATTCTGCGGTCAGGAATGCGACCGCAGATCTACTATGCGGACCGCATTCCTACTGTAGAGCTTAATAGAATGTTTTCCAAGAAAAATGGTGTTGAAAATGCGGTCGATATGTGATCGCAGAATGGATCTACGGACCGCAGATCTACCACATAATTTCTCGAAGATTTTGAGTGTCAAATCTGCGGTGCATTCTGCGACCGCAGATCAAGCATGTGGACTGCATTTTTGTCACATTCCGTAACAGAACCTGTAAAAATTTTGAGGCAATTCTGCGGTCATTATGCAAACCGCATGTTGATTCTGGGATCGCAGATGCGATCGCAGAATTGACTCGGCCCAGATTTTTGTAAATTTTTTACCTGACCCCTTCTTTAATAAAACACTTTCAAGCTTCATTTTTCTCACATTTTCTTACTAAAACTAGAGAGAGGGGAGAGGGGTTTTAGAGAGAGAAGTCTAATTCTCTTCAAGAATTGTTCCAAATATTTAATCCAAAGGATCCTAAGGCAAGAAATTCATCTTCCCCAATCTTTACAAGGTAAAAACCCTAACTATTTTCTCTGATTTTCAGTTTTAAAATGGGTAAAGAAAGGTTTGCATATAATAGCTTTTGAAACTAGAATTTTACACTCATGCATGATTATTGAACTTGATTTTTAGTAAAAAGAAAGTGAATAGATATAAGAGTCTGCAAAAACAAGGTCGTCAGAGATAGGATAACTTGGGTAAGCATAAAGTAGGAGGTTAAAGGGAGAAAACTCGAGAGCAGGTATTTATGGCTAATTTTGATTCTTGTAAAATTGCCCATATGTGTAAAATTTGTTTTGGCATGTGTTAATTTGAGAGATTTTATGTAATTCTTGATTTCATTGTTGGGTATTCAATTGATGTTGAACTACATGTGGTGTGGTATGAAATATGAATTGAAAGATAACAATGGAATTAGAATTGGTAAGGAACCGAGAACAATTATTGTATCGGCATAAATGATTTCTTGTGGAAAGGGATAAAACACTTGAATTGTGGTAAATTGTTGGACAGACTTGTGTGGGTACTCTCGAATATAGAAACACGGTAACTTGGTTGTGATATCATTTTGAAAATGTATTTGAGAATATGAACCGAATTGTAAGTTGCTTATTTGAATTTGTTGAAATTTTGTGTAGTGCCTTATTTGTTGTTTGTGATTGTTATGTTTGAAATTGTACGGTGGGATCGGGTTGCGCGCTGCAACACGGAGAAATAAGGTGTGGTTTGGGGTGATAAGGGTGGCCGAGGTAATAAGGGTGGACGAGGTAATAAGGGTGGACGAGGTAATAAGGATGGAAAGCGATCGAAATTGCAATTGAAAATTGATATAAAATCATTGATGTGAAATTGTGAAAGGAGACAGCAGGAGAGTTTACAACTTGTGGGGAACTGATTACCCCTTTGTTTGACTACTTGTGTTTTACGTGATTGATTGGTCTACTTGTTGATCTTAAACGTGCTTTGTGTTGAGAGTTATCTGAAATGAGGAAAAATGTGAAAAACATGGTTGGCTGGCTTAATTGATTCTTGATGTAATTTATCGACTGTCTTATTATCGTGATTACTTATTTAATGGCTTGAGTTTACTTGGGACAAAGTTTTCCCATACATACCAGTACAATTCCAGTGTACTGACGTCCCTTTTGCTGGGGACGCTACATTCGTGTTATGATTGTAGGTGGATCAGTAGCAGGCACTTCAGCTCATCAGCAGTTGTATCCTTCATCTTCCACTGCCCGTTTTGGTGAGCCCCTTTCTTCCTCGGGGCCCTGTGTGGCTCGTGCCACTTTCATTTTAGACTTTATTTTGGATTTTGTAAGGTATAGTCGTAGCCATATTACCGGCAAGCATTGTATTCCCTTTTTTATCCTAGAGGCTCCGTAGACATGTAACTGTGGGATTGTGGCCTATGTATACATATGTCGGGCGTTGTAAATGTAAATTATAAACTTGTTAGTAAATCAATCGCATGGTTATGTTTGTACATTGTGAAATCAGTTATAATTGGTGAGTAATTTGGTTAATGAGAAATAATCAACATAGGGGTAACACGTGGGATAGAAAGGCACCTAGGTCCACGTGACTAGGGCTACCCGGTCAGGCGCCGGTCATGTCCCTCGATTTGGGCCGTGACATTAGGGTCAAAGGCATGCCAATGGGCTTCTCAGCTAATGAAGAGCTTCCTTTGATGTGAGCAGAACTGTCTATTTGAATTACTAAGAAAATGACATTTCATTCCTGCTTTGAGGAGTGGATTGAAGGGCTTATCATTTCTCCTACTGCTCCTCCTGGACCCGTCCCATAGTAGACCGATCTGCTTTCTTAACTTTAGAAAGATCGTTTTTGTTCAACATTTGTTTTCTAGAAGTAGGTAAATTAAGAGAAGAGTGAATGAAGACCCCAACGGAGCGGTAAGGAGATCGATGAGTTTTTAATCTTCCCATTTATGTATGAAATTACAGATATACAGTGAATTGACGAGCCCCTTCAACTTCGAAATAGCTTCCTTTATACTTCCTTTCGTATGAGAGGTAAGGAAAAAGAAAGAGATTAGATAACTATAGAGCAGATTTATATCCAACCAGCAAGGCGTACGGCGTTGGACACTTTACCAAGCTCTTGATGAGTGCTATCCACCTTCACCTTATTCTGCTCTCCTTAGCCTCTGACTTGGGCGTGGTGAAGCAAGGGGTCAGTGAGATCGACCCTGACCAGTGTAGTTAGATAGTTAAAGTTAGCAGTTTCTTCAATAATTCTAAAAAGAGGAGTTGCTCTTAGAGTTAGTAAGTTAGTGGAATAAACGAGTTCAATACGCTTGATAAGAAGCGTAGTATACAGATCGATCAGTATATCAAATGAGTGTAATAGGCAGAAATGACTACTAGAGCTATATACTTTGAGGAAGAGTGGAATACCTGAAACAAGAGAGGGTAGGTAGAGCATTTTTACCGTTTAAGTTTTTCTTTCTCGATCCACTACTATCTTACATAAAAAAAAGAACTTCTGAGTTAAGAGAAAGAAAATAGACATACCCTTACACTGCCTTAACTAATAATAACATAGAGAGCCTTTTCTTTTTCTTTAATTTATTTATTTTATCATATTTTGCCTTCTATGTGTTATATAGACTTTTAGCGTATAATAATTACCAATACGAGGACTATCGACTTCACTTGAAACTTATAATAGAAGGGTCCATATTCCTTCATGTCGTAATCTTCTAGCTTACCGACGTTCCATCATCATCTGCTTGGTTGGTCACTTTCGTGATAAAGCGCTTAAAATGATTCTAGATTCTATATATTTTGAGAACTAAAAGAGTGGCTAGTTGAAGGGAAGCCAGAAAATGAAGGGAATCGACGTCCCCCAAACAATTAGACTTCCAGAGAAGAGGAGTCCGGTTGCCATTAAAACCCTTCTCAAAAACCAAGGAAATATCCTATCCAATCCCAATACTGAGTAGGATTCACCAGCCTCTAGACATAGCATATAAGCCAACAGTAGTATCAATTGGACAAGAACTGTTCGACCTCTTTAAGGAAATTGCCTTACACACGGGGACATTGGCAGATCCCGTCGACATGAGCAAATGAAGGTCTCTTTCGCCTACAACCATTTGTACAAAGAAAGGAGTCTTGTACAAAGGGTTGTAACAAAGGCTTTCACCTTATTTCAGGTGGGTTAGTGTGTATCTGTTCAGGTGGAGGCAAACAATGAAAAGATAAAAACGAACGAATGATGCAAACCAACTCGACAAACACATTTAGATAGGAAAAAGATAAAGCTAGAAGTTTTAAGCTTGTGTTTTCCCAGTCGACCCGCATACGATCATCTTTTTTATTTATTGAGGAGTCAGACTCCGTGACATTACCTTTGCATCCCAAAGAGGAAGAAGGGTCTATGCCGAAAGATAAAATGGTGATGCATGTATAAGTCCAAAAGAGCTATGATGACTCTCGAAATGGAATTGAAAGAGCAAGACGGGCTAAGGCTGGCACATTAACATGATATTCAATTTGTGATAACGATGACGGATAAACCAAATAATAATCTTACTTGTCCCCAACGCTAAAGTACTAGGCATTTTTGGAGACTAGCCCGCTTCCACTCTTTTTTTTATTTGAAAAGACAAGGAGGATTAAGAAGGATATCATTAAGGAAAACAAGGCAATATCTTTGGTTAAAACAAATCTCAAAATACCATACCAAAATAATTGTTTTGCCAATGAATGATTTCTCACAACAAAATTAAGGAACAGAAAACATTTCCAATAATGGCAGCAACTCCTGCTGAAGCAGTTGTAGCAGCTCCTGCGCCGATTAATTTTTAACCTTATAATCTTACATAATAATAAAGAAAGTTAGTTCTTTATTTGTTTATCTCGCCCTTATTTCTTTTTTTTGATTTTAGATTGTAAAAAGAGAATGGAATTTCCGATCTTGTACCCAAAGTGCAATATACTTCACACCAACCCACTCTCCCTACCCTCATAAAAAAAGTTACCCCCTTTGTTTGATCAGTCAATTTTCAAGAGAGGAAAGTTCTTCTGGCAATCTCAGGCATACTACTAATCGTTTATTTGGCCTGATCGAAACAACCTAGGAAAGGTTGTCAACCTACATAACTAACTTCTAATACCAAGGGAAGAAGGTATCAGATTCCTGTAGTTCGAGCCAATTTTTTCTAGTTCCTATACATAGAATGATTTCCAGTAAGTTAAGTAGTCTGGGGGAAAGATAAGCATACCCACTATCCTTTTCCCAAAAAAAACGGGTCCAGAAAAGTATGGATGATTTGTTCTTTTACCATGTCAACCACACTTTCATTTAGTTGATCTTGATAGTCCAAATGCGAGAAGTGTCTTAATATAGACACTCTCCAAGTTGAGAGGATCCAAATGGAAAAAGAAAATACAATGGTAGGATTTTCCATCCTTCTTATTAAGTAATTAAAAATCAATTGATCGGGAAAGGTGTTATTCAAAGTGGTAAGCGAGGGGTGATTGAGTAAAGGGATAATGCCGCTTTTTACTAATAATTATAGTTAGAAGCTTCACCGCTTTCTCCACTCACCTCCACGGGCGAATATAGTCTACTAGACTCTTTCTTGGCTAGTCTAGTAGAATATATTCTAGGTCATTAGGAAGGATTCCACAAATAAAAATCTAATGTATTTACTTTTTCAGAAATTTTTGGGGAAAAAATGATAACAAATGCCAGATTAATGATATTGAATTTTTCTACCAATAAAAAATTACTTTCTATCAAACACTGTGAGGATCAACGTAATGTTTACATAAGAAGACACAAAATGTGAAAAATAACTAGAAGAATCTGATGATCAAATGTTGAAAACATGAATTCTTCGTGAATTTATAAAGGACTCAGAACAAAAGTGGTAAAAGAAAAATGATAATTTTTGAAGTAATTCATGGGTTGTCGTCCCAATCTAGCAATGTTTTTTTTTTTTTTTTTTTTAATTTTAAAATTTGAACTATGCATTTTCCTTTGAACAATTAATTCTTTTATTTGAATTATTATATAAAAATTGAAGCTTTCTATGATGTTAAAATTTGTATTGTCAAAAAATGTTAGTTTGGCAGAAATTAATCAGTCTATTTAACGTAACTTGATCATGAAATAAGTTCTTTTTTATATTTTATGTTCAAGATAATAATTTGGGACTGACAATAGCATTATATATATACACTCTACTGTCGAGTAATGTTATTGGGCCCATGCATAACACAAAATATCATACTAGTTATTTATAGGCAAAATACATAGTTTGCCCATTAATATTATGCGCAAATCCCTGTTATACACTTCTCGATCACAGACAAGCTTTTACACGCTCAACCTTTTAAAAATATGTCAAATACATGCTACTTTTTGACAGATAGCATTCGCGTGTCCATAACCAAAATAAGTGTGTAAAACCTCTAAATTTCAGTCGAAAACCTTAATTAAATGCTATGTGTCACAATTTTTAACACATGGCACTAGTGGGTCCTATAATTCTATTCATTTCTTATTTTTTTAGAAAATTTTCTTGTTCTTCTTTTCATCTTCTTCACTGCTATGGAGTTTTAGGGTTTTCAGGCGTTCAATGGCGGCCTAGTAAAAAATGTCATTTCCTCCATTGAGACTAAGGTTAAAATATTGTCACGCCCCAAAACGAGGGACATGACCGGCGCCTGACCGGGTTGCCCCAGTCAAGCGGACCTGGGTGCCTTTTATTCCCACGCGTAACCCCTGTGTTGATTGTTTCTCATTAACCAAATATTTTACCAATAATGACTGATTTCATAATGCATAAACATAACCATGTGATTGATTCACTAACAAGTTCATAATTTATATTTACAACGCCCCATACATATACATAGGCCACAATCCCACGGTTTACATGTCTATGGAGCCTCTAGGATACAAAAAGGGAAATACAATACTTGCCGGTAACAAGGCTCCGGCTATACCTTACAAAACCAAAATGAAATCTAAACCGAGTGGCATGAACCACACAAGGCCCCGAGGAAGAAAGGGGCTCACCAAAACGGGCAGAGGAAGGAGAAGGATACTACTGCCGATGAGCTGAAGTGCCTGCTACTGATCCACCTACAATCATGACACGAATGTAGCGCCCCCGGCAAAAGGGACGTCGGTACACTTGAATTGTACTGGTATGTATGGACAAACTTTGTCCCAAGTAAACTCAAGCCATTAAATTACATCAACAATTAATTAAGCCACAGCCAACCATGTTTCCACATTTTCCTCATTTCAAATAATTCTCACACAAAGCACTTTCTACGATGAACCAATTTAACAATAACCAATCAATCACGTAAAACACAAGTAGTCAAACAAAGGGGCAATCAGTGCCCCACAGGTTGCAAACTCTCCTGCTGTCTCCTTTCACAATTTCACATTATTGATTTTTGTATCAATTTTCAATAGCGATTTCGATCGCTTTCCATCTTTATTGCCCCTGACCACCCTTATTACCTCGGCCAACCTTATCACCCCAACCCACACCTTATTTCCCCACGTTGCGGCGCGCAACACGACCCCGCCTTACAGTTGAAAACACAACAATTTCAAACAGCAGGATAAGGTACTACACACAATTTCAACAAGTTCAAATAAGCAACTTACACCTTGGTTCATGTTCTCAATTTCTTCTCAAGCCAATATCAAAACCAAGTTACAAGTATTCCAAAATCGAAAATGCCCACATAATCATGTTCAACAATTTACCACAATTAAGGTGTTTCAAATTCCTTCCACAATAAGCCAAATATGCCATCACAATGGTTGTTCCCAATTCTTTACCAATCTCGATTACCTTTTTATCTTTCAATTCATATTTCATACCACACCACACGTAGTTCAACATCAATCAAATGCTCAACAAGGAAATCAAAGAATTACGTAAAATTTCTCAATTTGACACATGCCAAAACAATTCGCACACATTTGGGCGATTTTACAAGAATCAAAATTAGCCATACATACCTGGTGATGAGTTTTCTTCCGTTAACTTCCTACTTTATGCTTACCCACGCTATCTTACTCTTGCCAACCTTGTTCTTGAAGACTCTACTTCTACTCACTTCTTTTTACTAAAAATCAAGTTCAATAATCATGCATGAGTGTAAAAATTCTATTTTTAAAAGCTATTATAGGCAAACCTCTCTTTACCCAATTAAAACTGAAAATCAAAGAAAATAGTTAGGGTTTTTACCTTGATAAGATTGGGGAAGTTGAATCCTTGCTCTAAGATCCCTTGGAATTAAGATGGTTGGAACAATCTTTGAAGATGAAAGATTTCTCTCTCTAAAAACCCTCTCTTCTCTCTCTAATTTTGGTAAGATGATATGATAAAATGAAGAAGAAATGTGTTATATTAAAGAAGAGATCGGGTCAAAATGTTACAAAAATCTGGGCCGGGGTCAATTATGCGGTGCACTTTGCGACCGCAGAATCAACATGCGGTCCGCATAGTGACCGCAGAATTGCCCCAAATTTTACACAGGTTCTGTTAAGGAATGCGGCCAGAATGCGGTCCGCATGCTTGATCTGCGGTCGCAAAGTGCACCGCAGATTTGACATGCGATCGCATATCGACCGCACTTTTGACACGATTTTTGGGAAACTCTCTGGAACGTTTTGCGGCAAGAATGCGGTCCGCATGTCAGGTTTGCGGTCGCATTCTTGACCGCATATTTGAAATTTTTCGGAAAAATTAATTCTCTACATTTTTGAAACTTAAATCACTACCAAGGGTCCGAACCGCGGCGAGCAAGCTCGCCGCGAAGAATTCTACGCATTCCTAACACATTTATTCGGACCATGACACCATAGCTACTAGGTTTTATGCACAAATATTTTATGGGGCCTTACAAATATCTACTCTTGATTTGGCATGTCGATAATGGGCAAGAAAAAATACTTGGTCCGAAGCCCAATAAGATTTCCATGCCGTCCCGCAGAAGCCCAAGTGACTATTCTGATATCCTCCGTCCTCCATTTTCACTTCATTCGATATTCAACAGTAGAGACTTTCATTACATACCTGTCCCACACTTCTCCATATTTATGGCTCGAGAAATTAACATTAGAGTTTCTATTTTAATTTTTGTTTGAATTATCGGCGGTAATGGATAATTCATGAGAGAAGAGAAAGATGTGAAATGGAGAAGATGATTAAGGGTATAGGTATAATTTAAAGTATTTTATTTTTTAAATAAAGAAATAGTGACACGTATCACTATCTGATTGGAGCGTGAAATCACACATGTGTTAGAAAATTAGTCAAGAAAAAAGTAGTGTTTATTTGATACTCTTTTAAAAGGGTGAGTGTGTAAAAAATTGTCCGTAATCGAGAAGTGTGTAACAGGAATTTAAGTGTAAGATTAATGGGCAAACGATCTATTTTGCCTTATTTATAAGCACAAAGAAGTGAAATTTAAGTATTACTAACAAGCGACTTTACTATACAATAGATAAAGTGCGGTGAACAAATGTGAAATTAATCTAATAGACATAAGCAATAAAAAGTTAAAAAATAAAGAATAAGTAGAGGGTAGGGTGACCAGTTAAAGATTGTTTATCCGTAAAACTGTATAATTGAATTTATACGTGATTTCTAGACAAGTGAATTAATTCAATATTAAAATATTAAGATAATTGAAAAAATTGTACATCACTAAGCCTTTGATATGAAGATCAAATGACAGAAATAAAGATTCATGTAGCTAAGACTGTGAGCGTAACAGTAATAAGAATAAAAAATAAGAAGATAAAAAATATATAGAGCTTTTAGTAGATTGTAGTATCAGTTTGCTAGAAAATTCGTGGATTTATAATGATAAAAGAGCTCGCTATTTATTGCTACGTTTGGGGAACAAGGATCTAGGACCATGTCCCCTCTTTAATGTCAATTATGAAGGCCATTGATGAAGAAGTAATGGTGAGCATAAGTGTCACATTCCTTGTAACGAGTAGCGTACTTAATGTTGTGGAATTTTCTTCATTAATGCCACTGGGAGAAAGGTATTTATTGCTTCCTTATGAATGTCTTTTCTTCCGGTATCAGATGTGATAATTGGTTTCGATTCCACATGTTATTTTTTAAACGGCCATCTGACATGACATGTTTTATCCTATATAGAAAGTCCACTAACTTTTCGGTGACGTAACTTTGTGCCAACGGAAAGTTGATAGAAACACTCTTTTGGCGGGAATCACTATGATCCCCTTTTAAGGATTCTGATACTTAATTTTAAAATGTATTCCAAATATTTAAAATATAATTTTGGTAATGGAAAATAGAAAGGCGTATAGTTAGTTTTGCTTATGAAGACTTACGAAGAGATTTAAACATTGAGGTGCTTCATTTTGTTAACCACATTGCCATGGTCAGATACTTAGGGCCTTTGATTGAATATTTGAATGCAAAGTCGGATAAAATTTCATGGCATAGCCAGTGTTCACATTGGTCAATGAAAAATAGCCACTGTTTACCAAGTCAATGAAAAATAGCCAATAGTTTGCTGCAATAGGGACCGGTCCAGTATAATATACGGGAGTTCTAGTGCATTTGTGTACGAACTCCAGTATATTATGCTGGACCGGTATACTTTGCTAACTCCTGTAAAATTTGCGGGAGACTGGAGCACTAGTGCTCCAAACTCCAATATATTATACTGGACAATTATACTGCTGGAACTCCCGTAAAATTTGCGGGAGTTCCAGAATAATTATGCTTGAACTCTAGTAAAATTTGCGGGAGTTCCAGCATAGTTATCTAGGAACTCCCGTAAAATTTACAGGAGTTCAAACATATTTATACTGGAACTCCAGTAAAATTTGCGGGCAAATTTTTTCAGATTTTGAACAGAGTTTTTGCTCAGATTAAAGTGGCTAAATTTTGATGACTTTTGAAACTTGGCTATTTTTCAACGACCAGTGATAAATCTGACTTTTTTTGAAATTTTCCCGCAAAGTCGCTGTCACAATCTGAATTTTTTACCTTCGGGCCGTAATGACGCCAGCCATTGAATTCTCTAGGCAACGTCACGGTTTATTATACCTTTTTCCTTTATCTTTCACACATACATGACTTAACGAGATGAATCAACATAAATAAAAGAAGAAGAAACAATTTATAAGGTTAACTTGAACATTAACGAAATCCGAAATAACATTTACCCAGAAATGGAGTCACAACTCATGAATTATCTACGATTACTACAAGTAGTGGTCTCAAATAAAAAGATACATTTGTTTCGAAGGAAAATTTTAAAAAGCAGAATATAGTAAAGGTAGAGAGGGACGCATGGGCCTGCGGACGCTTGCAGGACTACCTTGGCTGTGATGGCCTAGCCTGTCGTCACGTGAGTTACCGCCTCGCTTACCCCATTTTCTATGTCATTGTGTTTCATTATAAGAGTCTTGGGTGGATAAGTCGATTTGGATTGGTTTTAGAAGGAAATGAGACACATAGTCTCTTTAAGGAAGGCCTGTTTTGCAAAAGTCAATCGGATGTTGGCTATTGAGTTAGAGGGCTCGGATGTGATTTCCAGTGATTTGGTTAGCTTTGAGGGATGATTTGTGACTTAGGAATATTATCGAAATTGATTTTGGAGGTTCGGTGTAGAATCAGTCTTAAATTGGTGAACTTAGCATTTTGGAGAATTCTGGTTGGTAGGTGAGATTTTGATATGAGAGTCAGAATGGAATTTCGAGAGTTACTGTAGCTACGATAGGTTATTTTGGATGTGTGTGCAAAATTTCAGATCATTCAGAGGTATGTTGGTCGTCTTTTTGATCAAATACGTAATTTAGAAGTTTTAGAAGAACTTAGGTTTGAATCTGATGTACTATGATGGTTTTGGTGTTAATTGTGGTGTTTTAATCATCGGAGCAAGTTTGAATAATGTTTTAGGATGGGTTGGAACTTTTAGTTGAGGTTCTATGGGCCTCGAGATGATTTCGGATTGTCATCAGAATGATTTTAGACTTGGCGAAATTCTTAAATAGCTGGTATCTGGTGTTTCTTCATTTGCAGAAGAAGGGCCGCATATGCAGTTCCGCAGATGCGATGTATTAGTCGCAGGTGGTGCCACATATGCGGAGGATGTGTCATAGAAGCGAAAAGGTGTGGCTTGGTTATTTCCACAGAAGTGGACGAACATCCATAGAGGTGAGGTCCGCATATGCGAATAGTGGATCGCAGAAGCGGTATGTGGATTAATGAGGATCCACAGAAGCGGAGTGGACCACAGAAGCCATAGCCGCAAATGCGGAAATGGAACCGCAGATGTGAAAATCACTGTTCTCAGAAAGGTTTTTAAAGCTCATTTTGTTCCGCGAGCTTAAGTCCATTTCAACCATTTTTGATCGACCTTGAGAGCTCTTAGACGAAATTTAAAGGGAATTTGGACTAGGTATGATTGGAGGTGAATTCCTTGGCCTAAATACATGAATTAATGGTAGAATTTATATTGAAATTTGTGGAAATTCGTCAAAAGAGGGTAAATCTACAACTTCAAAATATAATATTTCAAAGTAGTATTTGAAGGCTAAAATGGACTCCGATTTTGGTAATTTTGATATATATAGACTTGTGGAGATATAAGTAATCCAGTGATGAAAATTTTCTATTTTTTAAAAGTGGGCCCAGGGCTAGGATTTTGCCAATTTCGTGAATTTTGATATTTTTCGAATCTTTTCGATTGGGTTGTGTTCCCTTAACCTATTGTAACGTATTCATTATGGTTATGATCAGATTCGATGCTCGAGGAGGTTGATTTACGAGGAAAGGGCATAACGAGCTAGGATATTCGTCGATTTGAGGTGAGTAATGGCTATAAATGATGTCCTAAGGGTTTGAAACCCTAGACTTGCACAACGTAGTGCTATGTTTTTGGTGAGACATACGCCGCATGATGAGCGTGGGGTCCATCACTATTGGGGATTTAGACTTGGTCCATCCCGATTGATGATTCTATTGTATTTTGACTGAGACTTGATTAATATCATTGTAGTCTGGTCTAGTTTTCATGTTTAGGGCCTCGCACCGACCTGTAGAACCCTTAGGGGCATTTGTACTGATTAACCTCACTTTACATGTTAAAATCATGCCCTCAGCCATGTTTCCAACTGTTTAATCTAATATGAACCGGCTTTGAAATGGCTAAATCAAAATGAGAGTAATATGAGGGCTAGGATCCATATCTTATCTTAGTATGCACGAAAGGATAAGTTTATATTGATTGATAGGGGTTGAGAGCCCAATAGTGAGGGTATTTGATATGTCATGGATCGGGATGCACGCCGTAGGAGTATATTATATGGATCGACCTGCACGTCGCATCACTATATTATATAGTTCGGGCTGCACGCCGCAGTATATATATATATATATATATATATATATATATATATATATATGTTGTATGGATTAGGTTGCACACTCTAACTGTATAATTATGATTTTCTTTATTGTGAGAAATAAATGAGTTAAGTATTGGCTTAAAGGATTTTTTCCTGAATTATTCATTTAGTTGATATTTAAATACTCTTACTGCTTTGATATAGAGCTACTTAGTGTTTTTTACAAGATTTGTTTCTATCAGTCATTATTTGTTGCTATTACTCACTAAGTTGGAGTACTCCAATTACTCCCTGCACCATGTGAGCAGATACATGTATTACGGAGGCGTAGATTGAGCTATCTCTGCTGTTCAGATCTCACCGGAGCCACCGAGGTAGCTACTATATTTTAGACTATCTTTTATTTAGGCTATTTTTTCAGACTTGTATTAGAGGCTCGTGACACCAGATCGGTGGGATTGTAGTGATGTTATTACGTTTTTCGTGCATTATATCCACTATTTTAGACTTATATTTATGTTAATCTGGTATTTTAAACCCATGTTAATTGGTAATGAACTCTCTATGAGGGATTGAAAGTGTTGACTTGGTCAGGCTTGCCTAGAATTGTGTTGGGTACCATCACAACCGGGGCTGGCGTCGTGACAAGTTGGTATAAGAGCCTAGATTACTAGGTCTCGCGAGTCATGAGCTGGTTTAGTAGAGTCTCGCGGAGCGGTAAGGGAACGCCTGTATTTCTACTCGAGTGGCTGCAAAAGTTTTTGGAAAATTCCACATTCTTGAAATTCTTGTCGTGCGAACTTGTTGATCTGAATACTAAACTTTTCTTTATTCTATGCTCTCACAGATGGTAAGGAAACGAGATACCGGGCATGCCGGATGACCACCAATGCCACCTAGTGAGACCACCAGAGGCCGTGGATGCGGTGGTGGTCGTGGTCGAGGTAGAGCATCGAGGGCAACATCTATTGATCCTCCAGCTGTCCCAATTTCGAATCATGCTCCAGCAGTACCAGCTCAAGCACCGGCTGTGCCCATAGTGATTCCTGGCCTCCAGTAGATATTGTCCCAAATATTGAGAGTTTTACGGGATTCGCGTAGGTAATTTCATCCACCACAATAGCAGAAGCTACTTCATAGGCCGGGGGAGGCAATCAGACCCCTGCTGCTCCTAAATCCAAGCAGGTGGTACATGTATTACAGACTCCAGAGGCACCTCGAGCTCCACCAGTGGTACTAGTTCCAGAGCACAGGGTTCCAATTATGCCCGATAATGAGCTTTGTAACCTTGAGAGGTTTAGTAGACTCCAACCTTTTATATTTAGTCAAGCTGAAGGTCAGGATGCTCAGGGTTTTCTCGATAGATGTGAGCATATGCTTCGTACAACGGGGATTCATGAGTCTAGCGGTGTGTCTTTTACTACTTTTTAGTTTATCGGAGCTTCCTTCACTTGGTGTGAGGCGTATGAGCGGTGTAGGCTGGTTGGTGCAGCACCTTTGACTTGGCAAGATTTCTCCACTCTCTTCTTAGAGAAGTATATATTGCAGTCCCACATAGAGGAGCTGCGCAGATAGTTTGAGGGGCTACGATAGGGAGATGTGACAGTGTCCTAATATGAGATGAGATTTTCTAAGTTGTCTCGGCATGCAGTTTGGTTGGTTCCAACAGAATGCGAGCGTATCCAGTCGTTTGTGGATGGTATCAACTACCCTCTTCATGTTCTTATGACTAGGGAGTGAGTGCTGGGTGCCACATTTATGGAAGGGGTTGATAAAGCTCGAGAGATTGAGGCGGTTCACCATAAGGATCGAGATGAGAGAGAGGTCAGGAGGCCTTGAGGTTCTGGTTATAATGGTGCTCCTTCGATGGGCCAGTTTAAGCAGTGTAGGGGTCGTTCGTTTAGACCCGCTCAGTCAGATCGACCCGAGTATCGAGGAGGATCTTCTGGTCATGGTTATCTGGGTTCTTAGTAGAGTCAGCCATCTCTCAACGCTCTTTCAGCATAGAGTTCGACTCGTGCTCTATCTGCTCAGGGTTCTTCCAGGCCGAATGCATCAGCTAGTCACTCTGGTATGAGGGGTTCCCTTTAGTCCCAGTTCCCACCACATGGGTTAGCCCTCATCTTCTGGTCCAATTTCTTCAGCACCCGCAACGCCAGATAGGGGTAATGGTCGGCAGCTAGGGGCTACCCTAGTGGTGCAGGTCTATTAAGCGGTGGTCAGGCCCACTTTTATGCTCTTCGGGGCAGGACATATGCTATTGCTTCGGATGCTGTTATCACATGTAATATTTCAGTCTGCCACATGGATGCCTTAGTTTTATTTGATCTCGGTTCCACCTCTTCCTATGTGTCTTCATAATTTGCTCATCATTTGGGTACGACCTGAGGGTGTCTTGCTTTACTTGTTCATTTATCTACCCCGGTGGGCGATACTCTTGTTGTAGACCATGTATATCAGTCGTGTTTGGTGACTATTGGGAGTCTGGAGACCCGAGTTGATTTACTGCTATTGTGCATGGTGGATATCGATGTTATTTTGGGAATGGACTGGCTATCTTCGTGTCGTGCTATTCTAGACTGTCATGCTAAGACAATGAACTTTGCTATACCGGGTCTTCCAAAGATCGAGTGGCATGGCGTGACTGACTATGTTCCTAGCAGAGCAATTTCTTTTCTAAAGGCCTAGCGTTTGGTTGGGAAGGGTTATCTTTCATACTTGGGTTTTGTAACGGATGTTGGGGTCGAGACTCCTAGTATTTATTTTGTCCCGGTTAAGACAGTGTTTCCTGATGTGTTTCCTGCAGATCTGTCGGGCATGCCATCGGAAAGGGACATTGATTTTTGGTATTGACTTGGTACCGGGCACTCAACCCATTTCCATTCTTCCATATCGTATGGCACCAGTAGAGTTGAAAGAATTACAGGATTAGCTTCAGGAACTCCTAGATAAGGGGTTCATTTGGATGAGTGTGTTACCGCGTGGTGCATCGGTTCTATTTGTGAAGAAGAAAGATGTCACCATGAGAATATGCATTGACTACAAGCAATTGAACAAAGTAACAGTGAAGAACAAGTACCCTCTGCCTTGTATTGATGACTTATTTGACAAACTTCAGAGGGCGAGGGGGTTCTCCAAGATTGACCTCTGTTCGGGTAATCATCAATTAAAGATCAGGGATTCAGATATTATGAAGACTGCTTTCAGGACTAGATATGAGCACCATAAGTTTCTTGTTATGTTCTTTGGGCGGACCAATGCCCCAGTAGTGTTCATGCACTTGATGATTAGTGTATTCCGAATGTATCTGGATTCATTTGTGATTATTTTTATCGATGATATTATGGTGTACTCACGTAGCCAAGAGGAGCACGCACAATATTTGTGGGTTGTATTACCGAGATTAGGGGAGGAAAATCTTTATGCAAAGTTCTCCAAGTGTGAGTTCATGCCCGACTCAGTGGCTTTCTTGTGACACGTGGTGTTCAGCGAGCTATTCAGGTTGACTAGAAGAAGATAGAGTCATTTCAAAGTTGTCATAGACCGACCTCAGCCAAAGAGATTCATAGTTTCCTTGGGTTGGTAGGTTATTATCGTCGGTTTGTTCATGTATTTTCCTATATTGCATCTCCCTTAACCAAGTTAACATAGAAGGGTGCTCCATTTGTATGGTTGGATGAGTGCGAGAGGAGCTTTCATAAGCTCAAGACAGCTTTGACCACAGCTCCCGTGCTGGTTTGGCCATCAGCTTCAGGTTTTTAGACTGTATATTGCAATGCTTCAATAGTTGGGATTAGTTGTGTATTGATGTAGGGGGTATAGTTATTGCATATGCTACTCTTCAGTTGAAGCCCCAAAAGAAGAACTACCATGTACATGATTTGGAGCTGGCTGTTATAGTTCATACTTTGAAGATTTGGAGGCACTACTTATATGGCATATCTTGCGAGGTATTCACTGATCATTGTAGTCTTCAACATCCATTCAAGCAAAAGGATCTTAATTTAAGGTAGTGGAGGTAGCTAGAGTTACTCAAGGATTATGATGTTACCATTCTGTATCACCAGGGGAGGGCCAATGTATTGGCCGATGCTTTGAGCCGAAAGACAGTTAGTATGGGGGAGTTTGGTGTATATTCCAGTTGGGGAGAGGCCCTTCGCAGGTTATGTCTAGGCTTTGGCCAATCAGATAGTGAGGTTAGATATTTCGGAGCCAAGTCGAGTGTTGGCCTACGTGGTTTCTCGATCCTCCTTTTATGATTGCATTAGAGAGCGCCAGTATGATGATATGTATTTGCTTGTCCTTAAGGACATGGTTCAGCATGATGATTCCAAGGATGTGACCATTGATGATGATGGTGTGTTGAGGATGCAGGGCAGGATT
Organism: Nicotiana noctiflora; assembly: GCA_032618575.1. Lineage (NCBI taxonomy): Eukaryota > Viridiplantae > Streptophyta > Magnoliopsida > Solanales > Solanaceae > Nicotiana > Nicotiana noctiflora. The sequence continues at coordinate 96,957 of JASVEL010007090.1, read as the reverse complement.
TTAGTGCCCAATGTGGATGGGATTCGGGAGTTGATATTGGAGGAGGCCTATAGCTCACGGTATTCCATCCATCAGTGTGCCGTGAAGATGTATTAGGATTTGAGGCAACACTGTTGGTGGATGAGGATGAAGAAAGATATAGTAGGGTTTGTAGCTCGGTGTCTCAACTGTCAACAGGTAAAGTACGAGCATCAGAGGTCGGGTAGTGTATTTCAGCAGATATTTATTCCTGAGTGGAAGTGGGAGATAATTATTGTGGATTTTGTGAGTGGTCTCCCTCGGACTTTGAAGAAGTGCGATTCGATTTGGTGATTGTGGAACGGCTGACCAATTCTGTGCACTTCACTGTAGTATGTACTACCTATTCTTCGGAGAGGCTAGCAGGGATCGTTATCTGGAAGATTGTCCAATTGCATGGGGTTCAGTGTATATTATCTCATATAGAAGTACTCAGTTCACTTCTCAGTTCAGGTGGAGTGCGTGTCACCCTGAGACAGGTGCTCAGTCTGCGCGTACTATTCAGATATTGGAGGACATGTTGCATGCCTATGTTATTAATTTTGGAGGTTTTTGGGATAAGTTTTTTCTGCTTGTTGAGTTTGCCTACAACAACAATTATCAGTTGAGCATTTAGATGGATCCATATGAGGCATTGTATGGGAGGCGGTGTAGATCTCCGGTTGGATGGTTTGAGCCCGGCGAGGCTCGGTTATTGGGGACAGAGATGGTTCGGGATGCCTTAGAGAAGGTGAAGTTGATTTAAGAGAGGATTTTGTGACGACCTAAAGGGTCATCACCGTATTTATCCTTTTTGTGATTTCGAGGCCTTGAAAACCTCACTTTTGGTTGCCTGTATTTGCATGCATAGTCTGGGCACGAAGCCGAAAATCATTTATGTTAAAATATATGAATTCTGTGAAAAAATTGAAGAATTAATATATTAATATTAATATAGTTGACATTGGTAAATATTTTTGGTAAACGGACCCAAACCGGTGATGTGATAGTCCCAGGAAGCCCGTATGGACTCGGGCATGCATGAAGTCGAAATTTGAGGTCTAGAACCCCAGTAAAAGAATTTTTCTGTTAAATTGTATTCTGAAATTAGTAAGGAAAATGGAAATTAAAATGTGTTAGAAAATATAGGTATCGGGCTCAAATGTTTCTTCTGAAGCCCGATATAAGTCTTAAATATGTGTTAAGCGCTTTCTATAATATTTTGTCAAAATCGGACATCGTTTGACCTATTTCGGGCCTAAATAGGTAAAGTTGGAAGTTATGAACTTTGAATGGAAAATTTTGAGTTTATGGGTTTTGATGTTATTTTGGCAATTTGATCGCTCGAGCAAGTTCGCAGGATGATGTTGAGTTAGTGTGTGTCCTTGGTTGGGAAACCCGAGGGTCCGGGAGTGATTCAGAGGTGGTTTAGGGTAGTTTTACACCTAAAACCTTAGCTTTCTACAATTTCTTCAGCAGGTATTCCTTCATCGCGTTCGTGTCCCTCTGGTCGCGTTCGCGAATGATTCCCCTCCTCCTTCTTCACGTTTGCGAACAATACCTCATGTTCACATACAACAGATTCCCCACCCCAGCCATTTTCTCTATGCGTTCGTGTGATGGCTCTCGCGTTCGCGTAGCCTTGCCTGCCTCTTCTACGCATTCGCGTAAGGCTCCACGCATTTGCATAGGCCCATTTGTGTAGCCCCACATTTTTCTTCTATGTGTTTGCGCTCACGCAGGGTAGGGGTAAGGTCTGCGTACACACTACCCTCCCCAGACCCCTACTAAGTGGGATTATACTGGGTTGTTGTTGTTGTTGTTGTTGTTGTGTTTGCGCTCACGCAAAGACGATGCTTACCTATTTTACCTCATCGCAAACGCGACAAGGGTGTCGCCAACGAGACAGGGTGTTGCAAACGTGACATGGGTGTCACGAACGAGATGAACAATTTTTGCCGAGTTATATTTAAAGTCTAAAACAGACCCGTCATACGAGTTCATCTTCTCCACAACCCTTAAGTAATTTTCAGAGCTTTTCTTCACCAAGTCTCTTTGGGTTGGTACTATTTAACTTTTTTTCTTCATTTTCCATCAAAATCTCTTGAATTCATAGACCTAAAACATGTAATTTAGGTTGTAAATTGGGGAAATTGGGTAGAACTAGAGCTTTGGGAATTTTGGGTTATTCAACGTTAATTTGAGGTTGAATCTTGAAACCAATTATATATTTGAACTCCTGGGTTATGGGTGATTGGAATTTCGTTCGAGCTCCGAGTTTGGGCCATGTGGGCCTGCTGGCGGATTTTTCTATTTTTGGAAGAATGATGGGAATTTCATTTGTCGGCTATGAGATTATGTTTTTGAGATCTTATTGATACTATTAAACAGAATTGTGCCTAGATATCATTGTTTCGGAGTCAAACTGTAGAGGAAAAGCGGTTTTAGTGCTTTAATTGCCATTTTCGGACCGAGGTACGTGTTTGATCTAACTTTGGCTTGAGGGAATAGGGTTAGATTTTTATAATTGCTATTTTCTAAGTGATCGAGTATGGTGTATAGGCATGGTAATGAGTGTCTATACACCGGAGTATGGCATGATTGTGGGTCTTTGTTGGTACTTGTTTTGAGATAATTTGGGAACTCTTCTAAGCTAAATAATGATTTCCTCATAATGTGAAGAGTTTGAGGATAAGTTATGAAATATTAATACTCTGGAGCGTTGTATCGAATGATAAACACTATTGAGTAAGAGATGAAGGCATTGAAAAGAGTTGTGATAAATCCCATGTCGGGATGGTTTGAATATGTTCAATATTTACCCTTGCCGAGACTTAGTTATTATTTTGTTTTATTCCCTTGCCGGGATAGTTCATATTATATTTTTATTCCTCTTTCCCATTTGGTTGTGACTGCTGTTGGTGGAGGAGAGTGATATTGTACGAATGGTCATTCCGTGCTATTCTTGATTATGTTTTCACGAAGGGTCATTATGTGCTATGTTTTGACTATTTATGCATGAAGGTACATTCCGTACTCTGATTTGATTATATTTGCACGAAGGGTCATTCCATGCCATGAAATGAGAGTTATATATGGGAAAGCATAAAGGGTGATGTCGTGCAATTTATTCGATTACTTGGGTGAGAATGAGAGTAAAAGCACGAAGGTTGATACCGTGCAACTATTCAATTTCTTATTCTATTATAATTATTATTGTGCCTTGTTTCTTAATTACGCCGATGAATTATATATATGATTATACTCCCCCATAGAATGTTTCCCTCCCTTTTTAACTGTTGAATTTCAGTATTCCTTTCCCTTTTATTATAGATATGTATATAGAATTGTACATGTTAATTTGGTAGTCTGGTCTAGCCTCGTCGCTATTTCGCCGGGGTAAGGCCAAGCACTTACCAGCATATGGGGTCGGTTGAGATGATGCTACACTCTGTGCATTTCTTTGTGCATAGATCCAAAAGCAGCTTTTAGACAACAACAATAGGATTTTTATGCGGAGCTATCTTCAGTCCAGGAACTCTCGAGGTAGCCTAGGTGGCGTTAGCATGTCGAAGTCCCTTTCCTTTATTTTAGTTTGGTTTCATTGTTTCGAGACATACATATGTATTTTATTTCATTCAGACTTGCACGTAGTACTCTTTAGTAGTCCGTGATCTAGTGACACCAGATATTGGGTAGTGATGTGTTTCAAACTTCCGCATTTTATATCATTTTTTTAGACTTAAAGTCTTCCGCACTTATTTAATTATTGTTAATATATTATATTGTTGAGTTTCGATAAAGAATGTTTAATGTTTGGCTCCCCTAGCTCCGTTAGTAGGCGCCATCATGATGCGCGATAGTGGGAAAAATCTGGGTCTTGACAAGTTGGTATTAGAGCTCTAGGTTGCATAGGTCTTGCTACTCATGGACAAACTTAGTAGAGTTTGAGGGATAGGTACGAAGATTTCTGTATTTATCTCCTAGAGGACACAAAGTTACGAAACATTTCACTTTTGTTCTTTCTTGTCGTGCAACTTTGTTTCTCAAATACTGATGGTCCTAATACTCTGTTCTTTCAAAGATGACGAGAACACGTGCTTCTTCTTCTACTGCGCAACAGTCCGAGCACCCAGCAGCAGCTCCTACGAAGGGCAGAGGTAGAGGCCATGCCAGAGGCCGAGGTAGGGGCAAAGCTCAGCCCCAGGCAGCGGTGCAAGAGGTAGAGCCTCATATTGATCATGATGAGGAGGTTCCAGCCCTATCATCTCAGTTCCCAGGAGGGGTTTTGTTCACCCCAGATCTCAAAGATGCTCTAGTCCGATTTGCTGGCATTATAGACAGTGGCACTAGAGCGGGTTTGCTGCCAGTAGCACCAACCACTTCTCAGGCTAGAAGAGGGGTTTAGATTTGTACTACATGTACTCTGGAGCAGTTAGCTCCCCGAACTCAGGTTCCAGTGGTTCAGCCCACAGTGGTAGGTCAGGCGGGTATTTCAACTCAGGCCAGTAATGGAGCGGCAATGTCTGTAGATGCTTTGTGGAGACTTGATCGGTTCTCCAAGTTTTTCACCTCCACTTTCAGCGGTGCTTCATCGGATGATCCCCATGATTTTCTATTCAGTTGTCATGAGATTCTCAGGACTATGGGTATAGTGGAGACAAACGTGGTCGATCTTTGCACCTTGAGGCTTGCAGGATCCACCGAGACTTGGTGGAGAGATTATTTCCTATCTAGACCAGCAGGGTCTCCAGCTTTGACATGGGATCAGTTCGTGGAGTTATTCGTGGAGAAGTTTCTTCCCATCACTCAGTAGGAGGCACTTCGTAGGCACTTTTTCTGGCCTCCAGCAGGGCTCCATGACAGTTATGTAGTATGTGACTACATTTGTTGACTTGGTACACCATGCAGTTGTAGTACTCCCTTCAAAGCGAGAGAGGGTCCGGAGATTCATGGATGGATTGACTAAGCCGATCCGTGTTCAGATGGCCATGGGAGCTGGTAGTGATTTCCTTTCAGGAGGCGGCAAATGTGGCCCACAGAGTTGAGATGGCCTTCACACGGGGAGGTGGACAGATGTCGGACAAGAGGCCTAATCATTTTGGTAGATTTAGTGGTACCCCATCTGAAGGTAGGGATTCCTATGGTAGAGATCAGGCACCAATGCCCTTTCAGTATGCGTTTCAGGTTTCTAATGGTGCTCCAAGTAGCATAGGTTCTCAGTAGTATCATTCAGATCAGCAGTCTAATAGTGCACCCCCACTTTAAAGCTTCAGGGTAGTACATTCTGGTCGATAGGGCCAGCAATCACAACAACCGCGATCTTGTTATGGTTGTGGTGATCCCGGTCATATTATTACGTTTTGTCCTCGAGCATCATGCAGTTCTCAGCAGTAGGATCCTTGCCCCATGATTCAGGTAGTAGATGATCTACAACCCACCTAACCAACTTGAGGCTGGGTTAGGGATCATAGAGGTGGATGTAGGGACCGTAGAGGAAGAGCTCAGACTGGCAGAGGTAGAGGGCAGCGAGTGGTTGAATGTCCTAGATATGCAGTTCAGGGAGGTGGGCCCCATCCCCGGTGTTATGCTTTGCTAGCCAGGCTAGAGGCTTATTCTTCTGATGCAGTTATTACATGTACTATTCTGGTCTATAATAGGTGTAAGGTCTCGAAATGTTTTGCTAAGTAATCTAGGATTTCGTGGTGCTACATATGCTAATTATTATATTTTATGTGCTATTAACATGGTGGACATCAATGAGACTTGGTAAATATGAGTATAGGTCTTATGGTAAGTGATGTGAGGTCCAAATGGAAGCCTAAGTGTATGCCAAGTGGGAAAATCTTAATAATAGGCTAAAATTGCAAATGGATTCGCACAAGGCTCCACCTTAAATTAGCATATCTAAATACGTATAATGTTTTATATGATGAATAACCTATCAACTGAAAGGTATTTGAGTCTAGTTTCCAACGCTACAAACCATTTGTCATTCGGACATTCCTATGCAAAGTTATGATGAAACTACCAAAGGCTGGAATTTGCGATCCTATGTCATGTCAGATTTGCGATCTTAATGTCAATTATGCGGTCCGCTTTTTTAATCTGCTGTCGCAAATCAAACCGCAGATTGAACTAGTGCAGCCTAGTTTTGGGCACTGATTTTGCGGTGCATTCTGCGGCCCGCATGTTCATTTTGGCTTTGGCCTTCATTTAGGTTCATTTTCTACTGATTTTAGAGATATATGAGATCATTTCTTGATAGATAAGGAGGAACCAACCATGTAAATCATCCAATCTTGCATCAATCTTCAAGAATCAAAGAATCCAATCATAGGTTCTTCATCTAAGAGGTAAGATTCTGTACCCTAGGGTTTAGTTTCGAGTTTGGAGTATAAGATGATATATTCAGGTATGATTCTTGGGAGAAATATTATTATGTATCCATGCATGTACAACTTAGGTCTATGGGACAATTGTTTAACATAAATAAGTAAAGATTTGGTTGGGGAATGAAGGAAGCGAAAAAGAGATTTGAGATTTGGATGCTCAACTAGTATTTGATAAAATGCTCAAATGAGCTGAAACCATGAATACTTTTCTAATTTGTGTTAAGCTGTATTATGTCTCAAGCTAGATTTGAACTGCTAGAATTTCTGGAACATTGTAGTAACTTAAGGAAAGCTTAGATGAGGTATGCATGGCTAAAACTCCCTCTTCTTAGAAATTGAGCTCCCATGCTACCCCTGCGTATGTTGTAAGTAGGGAATTGATTTATGTAGTATTAATTATTTCAGAGGATTTGGGGTGTTGCAAGAACATATGTAAAAGATGTACCTCAATGTGTTTAATAGGTTATTCTTTATATATGAGGATATGTGAAAAATGGGAACCATGTGCTAAACTGCCTAGACTTCAAGTCAAGTTTAAATTGAGGTTTTGATGCCAAATTGTGTGAGAAAACTCGTTATGGTCGATTATCCGAATTGTTCGTATGTGTACAAAATGTATTTGACTGATTATGGCTAGTTGTTGGTAATATACAAATATGTTTGGAAGTGAATTAAGTGACTGTGTAAATGTGGTAAGATTGAACCTTGGATTCTTGCTGTGATTGGTACTTTACATGAATTGGTGTTGTGACCCTACAAATGCAAAAGATGAATTCCAATATGATCAAGGTGCTATTGTTGATAACTTAAAAAGAGTTCAAGGAATATGAATCATGTATTGAAATTCTAAGACCTTAAATTGAGAATTGAGTTTCATAACTTACGCAAAACTATGTGAAATCCTCTATGTGTATAGATGTTTAAAGTAATCAAATGAATTTGTGAAATATATTGTGTCCAACGTGCCTAGAACTTGAATTTGTATAATGTCATTATTAAAAAAAAAGGATTCAAGAGTAATGGGTGTAATTATTTGCTTATGGCTTCGATGTGTATTTTTTATTGGTTGGGGAATCCTATCTATTGATTTGGAAGAATCCATTTGTTTAAGGTTAAATTGTCAATAAACTTGAGGTGTATGATATTTGAGATATTTTATATGTCGAGGATTCATGGGTCCTCTCATGTGTATTTGACATGTTGAATTAAATGGCTTGTCGTTGAAATTCATAATTGACATGAACACATGTGGAAATGATGTGAAATGTCAGAAATAAGAGATTGAGTTACGAAATATGGCCTAACCATGTATGTTGTAATGATTGTGGTCCCACATGGCGATTAAATAATATATTGACCCTATGGATGGGCTATGAAACACATAGGTGTATAATATATAATGTGGAACCTATGGACGGGCTATGAAATGCATAGGTGTATAATATAATGTGTGGGACCTATGGACGGGCTATGAAACACATAGGTGTATAATATAATACAATGTGTGAACCCTATGGATGGGCTATGAAACGCATAATTGTATAATATAATATGTGGGACATATGGACGGGCTATGAAACACATAAGTGCATAATATAATATGATGTGTGAACCCTATTGATGGACTATGAAACGCAAAGGTTTATAATTTGATATGTGAACTCATTGGACGGGCTATGAAACACAACCGAGATGTAGGGAGATTTATGTGAAAGCTGTGTGATCCCTTTTATTTGATAATGTTGAGATCATCTAAAGTATTTGAGTTTTACTTGTGATTTCTTTATTCTTGTTTGATAGTTCTTTCTAATTAGATGGTGTTTAGTTATACATCCTATTGGTATTTAATGGCACTAACGCCCCTTTTGTCGGGGGCGCTACATTTGTATTATGATTGTAGGTGGTTCCATAGAAAGAAGTGTTGATCGCAGCCAGTGTTGCATCTTCCTTTCAGCTGAGTTTGTGAGCCCTACTTCATTTTGGTCGATAGAGTTCACCATTCTTGTGTAGTAGTATTTCAGGGTCTTGAGACTCGTATTGATATATTGCTTCTAGACATAGTTGATTTTGATGTTATATTGGGGATGGATTGGTTGTTCCCGTAGCAAGCAATCTTGGATTTTCACATGCCAAGATCGTGACCTTGGCTTTATTGGACTTACCCCGACTGTAGTAGAGAGGGACCCCAAGACATGCCACCCACAGTGTTATTTCATATGTTAATGCATGGTTGAGAAGGGGTGTTTAACTTATTTGGCATATGTTCGTGATTCTAGCACGGAGGTTCCTTCAATGGACTCAAGTTCCTATTGTTCGGGAATTCTTAGAGGTTTTTCCTTTAGACCTGCCAGGTATGCTGCCCGACAGGGATATTAATTTTAGTATTGATCTGGCTGTAGGCACGCATCCCCTTTCTATTCTATCGTATTATATGACCCCGCCAAAGTTGAAGGAGCTAAATGATTAGTTGTAGGATTTGGTTGAGAAAGGCTTCATCAGGCCTAGTGTTTCTCCTTGAGATGTGCCAGTTCTATTTGTGAAGAAAAAAGGATGGATCGATGAGAATGTGCATTGATTATCGATAGCTAAACAAGGGGACAATAAAGAACAAGTAGCCACTTCCGAGGATTGATGATTTGTTCGACCAGTTGCAGGATGTGAAGGTATTTTGAAAGATAGATTTGAGATAAGGTTATCACTAGCTGAGGATTAGGGCATCTGATTTCCCTAAGAAAGCATTTCGCACTCGGTACAGGTATTATGTGTTTTTGGTCATGTCATTTGGGTTGACCAATGCCCCAGCATTGTTAATGGAGTTGATGAACTGAGTGTTCAAGCCTTATTTGGACTTGCTCGTAATAGTCTTCATTGATGATATTCTTGTGTACTCCTATAGTTAGGAGGAGCACGAGCATCACCTCAGAGTGGTTATATAGACTCTAAAGGATAGCCAGTTGTATGCAAGTTCTCAATGTGTGAGTTCTGGTTGAGTTTAGTTGCATTTCTGGGTCACATAGTATCAGCAACGGGCATTCAGGTAGACCCGAAGAAGATTAAGGCAGTCAAGAATTGGCCTAGGCCAACTTCAGCTACCGAGATTTGGAGTTTCTTGGGATTAGCGGGATATTATCGATAGTTCGTGGAGGGATTCTCATCTATAGCAGCCCCGATGACCAGGTTGACCCAGAAGGGTGCCCAGTTCAGGTGGTCAGACGAGTGCAAGGAGAGATTCAGAAGCTCAAGACAGCTCTGACTACGATATCGATATTGGTGTTGCCCACAGGTTCAAGTCCTTATATAGTTTATTTTGATGCTTCTCGTATTGAACTTGTGCAGTATTGATGCAGGATAGCAAGGTGATTGCTTACGCTTTGAGGCAGTTGAAGATTCATGAGAAGAACTACCTAGTCCATGATCTAGAGTTGGCAGCCATTGTCCATGCTTTGAAGATTTGGAAGCATTACTTATATGGTATGACGTGTGAGGTGTACACTGATCACAAAAGTCTGCAACACTTGTTCAAGCAGAAAGAGTTGAACTTGAGGCAGTAGAGATGGTTGGAGCTATTGAAGGATTCTGATGTTACGATATTATACCACCCGGTAAGAGCGAATGTGGTGGCGGATGCATTGAGAAGGAAGTCAACTAGCATGGGTAGTCTTGCTTATATTTCAGTTAGCCAGAGACAACTTTCATTAGATATTCATGCCTTGGCCAACCAGTTTGTGAGGTTGGACATTTCTGCACCTAGGCGAGTTTTAGCTTGCATGGTCGCTCGTTCTTCATTATTGGAGCATATTCGTGATCGCAGTTTTATGACCCTCATTTGTGTGTCCTGAGAGACACTATGCAGCGTGAAGGTCACACGGAAGTGACTTTAGATGCAGATGATGTTTTGAGGTTGCATGGGCGAGTGTGTGTGCCCAATGTTGATGGTATTCGAGAGTTGATTTGAGCGGAGACCCATAGTTCCCGGTATTCTATTCACCCAGGCGTAGCTATGATGTTAATAGACTTGCGGCAGCATTACTGGTGGTATAGGATGAAGAATGATATTGTTGCATATGTGGCTAAATGTTTGAATTGTCAGCAGGTCAAGTTTGAGCATCAGAGGCCTGGTGGTGTGTTTCAGATGATTAAGCTTCCCGATTGGAAGTAGGAGCGGATTACCATGGACTTCATTACTAGACTTCCGGTGACCCGGAAGAAGGTTGATGCTATTTGGGTCATTGTTGATAGGCTGACCATGTCAGCGCATTTCATTTTTGTTGCCACCACATATTCATCAGAGAGATTAGCAGAGACTACATCCGAGAGATCGTTCACCTTCATGGTGTGCCGACATCTATCATTTTGGATCGAGTTACGTAGTTTAGCTTGTGCTTTTAGAGAGCAGTTCAGCAGGATTTAGGCTCCCAGAATCAGTTGAGTATAACATTCCACCCTCTGACAGACAGTCCGAGAGGACTATACAGATATTGGAGGATATGCTTCGAGCTTGTGTTATTGATTTTAGAGGCCCTTGGGACCAGTTTCTACCTTTAGTAGAGTTTGCCTACAACAATAGCTACCAGTCCAGCTTTCAGATGGCTCCTTGTGAGACGTTGTATAGTGGGCGATGTTGGTCTCCAATCGAATGGTTTGAGCCAGGAGAGGCTCGTTTGTTGGGTACAGATTTATTCCAAGAGGCCTTGGATAAGGTCAAGATCATTTAGGACAGGCTTCGTTTGGCTTAGTCGCGACAAAAGAGTTATGCAGATTGCAAGGTTCGAGATGTAGCATTCACAGTTGGCGAGCAAATATTACTCTGTGTATCGTCTATGCAATGAGTGATGTGATTTGGGAAGAAGGTCAAGCATAGCCCTAGTTTATTGGATCATATGAGATACTTGATCGAGTGGGAGAGGTGGCTTATAGACTTCCCTTGCCACCCATCTTGTCAGCCATGCATCCACTGTTTCATGTGTCTATGCTTCGGAGGTATCACAGCGATCCTACCCACATATTATATTTTAACACTATCCAGTTGGACAAGGATCTGACCTATAAGGAGGAGCCAGTAGCTATCCTAGATCGGCAGGTTAGACAGTTGATGTTGAAGAGTTTTGTTTCAGTACGTGTTCAGTGGAGAGGTCAGCCTCCTGAGGCATCGACCATGGAGTCCGAGTCTGATATGCGGACCCGTTACCCAAATCTATTTCCTAACTTAGGTACTTCTTTCATTTGTCCGTTCGAGGACGAACGGTTATTTTAGAGGTGGAGAATGTGACGACCCAAAGGTTCATCACCATATTTCTCCCTTTTCTTACACTTTCGAGGCCTTAGAAACCTCACTTTTGGTTGCTTCAATTTGCATGCGCAGTCCGGGTGCGAAGCTAGAATATTTTTATGTCAAAATATATGAATTCTGCAAAAAATTCTAAGAATTATGATATTAATATTGATATAGTTAACTTTGATCAACATTTTTGGTAGACGGACCTGGACAGGTAATGTGACGGTCTTGGGAGGCCCGTAGATAAATATGGGACTCGGACATGTGCACGGAGTTGATATTCGAGGTCCAGAACCACGGTAAAAATAATTATTCTATTGAACTATTTTTTGAAATTAATAAAGATAAATGAAAATGAAATGAGTTTGAAAATATAGGTACCTGGCTCGTATTTTGGTTCTGACACTCGTTACAAGTCTTAAATATGTGTTAAGCGCTTTCTGTAAAATTTGGTCGAAATTGGACATCGTTTGACGTGTTTCGGGCCTAAATAGATGAAGTTTGAAGTTGTGAACTTTGAACTAAAAATTTTGACTCTTGGGGTCTGATCCTTTGATTTTGATGTTATTTTGGCGATTTGATCGCTCAATCAGTTTGTAGGATGATATTGAGTTCGTTTGTGAGTTTTGCTGGTAACCCTGAGGGCTCGGGAGTTATTCGAAGGTGGTTCAGGGTAGTTTTGCACCTAAAACCTTAGCAGATTTTCTGCAATTTCTGCAGAAAGTATTCCTTCATCGCGTTCGCATCCCTCTGGTCCATTCGCGAAGGCTTCCCCTCCCCCTTCTTTGCATTCACGAACAATAACTCGCGTTCGCATACAACAGATTCCCCACCCCAGCCATTTCCTCTACCCATTCGCATGATGGCTCTCGCGTTCACGTAGCCTTGCCTACTTCTTCTACGTGTTCGCGTAAGGCTCCACGAATTTGCGTAGGCCCATTTGTGTAGCCCCATACTTGTCTTCTATGCGTTCACGACCCCATTCATGCGAACGCAATGCTTACCCATCTTCCTTCATCGCGAACGCGACAGGGTGCCGCAAATGCGATGAACAATTTTTGCCCAGTTATTTTTATAGTCTAAAATAGATCAGTGACATGTTATTTCATATTAGACGCACGAGTTCATCTTCTCCAAAGCCCTTAAGCAATTTTCAGAGCTTTTCTTCACCACGTTACTTTGGATAAGTACTATTTAACTATTTTTCTTCACTTTCCATCAAAATTAAATCTCTTGAATTCATAGACCTAAAATATGTAATTTAGGGTGTAAATTGTGTAGAACTAGGGCTATGGGAATTTTGGGTGATTCAACCTCAATTTTGAGTTGAATCTTGAAACAAATTATATATTTGAACTTGTGGGGTCGAAACACGAAAGTTGATGCCGTGCAACTATTAAAATTCTTATTCTGTGATAATTATTGTTGTGCCCCATTTCTTAATTACGCTGATGAATTATATATGTGATTGTACTCCCCCATAGCATGTTTCCCTACCTTCTTAACTGCTGAGTTTCGGTATTCCTTTCGCTTTTATTATATATATGTATATAGAATTGTATAGGTTGATTAGGTAGTCCGGTCTAGCCTCGTCACTACTTCGCCGGGGTTAGGCAAGGAACTTAGCAACACATGGGGTTGGTTGTGATGATGCTACACTCTGTGCATTTGTTTGTGCACAGATCCAGGAGCAGCTTTTGGACAGCAGCAGTAGGATTTTCATCCGGAGCTATCTTAGTCCAAGGACTCTCGAGGTAGCCTAGATGGAGTTCGCAGGCCGAAGTCCATTTCCTTTATTTCCGTTTTTTTCAATGTTTCAAGACAACATATGTATTTTCTTTCATTTAGACTTCTATGCAATAATCGTTAGTAGTCTGTGAGCTAGTGACACCAAATTTTTGGTAGTGATATGTTTCAAACTTCCGTATTTTATGTCATTTTGTTAGACTTAAAGTCTTCCGTACATATTTAATTGTGGTTAATATATTATATTGTTGAGGCTGGTTTGAGAATGTTTAATGTTTGGTTGGCCTAGGTCCATTAGTAGGCGGCATCACGACACCCAATGGTGGGAAAAATCTGGGTCGTGACAACATCGTATAGCACACACGTCAGAAGAGTTATGCGGACCAGAAGGTTTAGGATGTATCATTTATGGTTGGTTAGAAGGTCTTACTGAAGGTTTCCCCATGAAGGGTGTCATATGGTTTGGGAAGAAAGGGAAGCTCGAGTTCGAGGTTTATCGGACTTTTGAGGTACTTAGAAGGATCGGGGAGGTGGCTTATGAGCTTGTCTTGCCACCCAGCTTGTCGAGCGTGCATCCGGTATTTCATTTATCTATGCTCTGGAAGTATGTTGGGGGCCTGTCTCATGTATTGGATTTGAGCACGATTCAGTTAGATTATGATTTGACCTATCATGTGGAGCAAGTGGATATTTTGAGTTGTCAGGTTCGAAAATTAAGATCAAAGGACAAAGCTTTGATAAAAGTGTAATAGAGGGCTCAGCCCATGGAGGAGGCTACTTGGGAGATCGAGCAGGAGATGCGGAGCAGATATCCTCACTTATTTGAGGGTTCAGGTATGTTTCTTAACCCGCTCGAGGATGAGCTTTTGTTTTAGTTGGGGAGGATGTGACTACCCGGTCCATCATCAGGTGAGTTACCGTCTCGTTTCCCCTATTTTTTATATCCTTGTGCTTCATTATAAGAGTCTTGGGTGAATAAGACGATTTGGATTGGTTTTAGAAGGAAATGAGACACTTAGTCTCTTTAAGGAAGTCTTATTTTGTAAACGTCAACTAGATGTTGACTATTAAGTTAGAGGTATCAGATGTGATTTTCGGTGATTTGGTTCGCTTTTGGGGATGATATGTGACTTTGGAGTGTGATCAAAATTTATTTTGGAGGTCTCGAGTAGAATTAGGCTTGAATTGGCGAAGCTAGTATTTTGGCAAATTCTGGTCGATAGGTGAGATTTTGATCTGAGGGTTGGAATGGAATTTTGAGAGTTGTTGTAGCTTCGCTAGAGAATTCTGGATGTGCATGATAAATTTCAGATCATTCGAAGTTGTTTTGGTCGGGTTTTTTATCAAATGCATAAATCGGAAGTTTTAGAAGAACTTAGGCTTGAATCCGATGTAATTTGATGGTTTTGGGTGTTATTTTGTGTGTGTTGATGATTGGAGCAAGTTTGAATCATGTTTTAGGTGGGCTGAAACTTTTGGTCGAGGTCCCGAGGGCCTCGGGGTAATTTCGGATGGCCAATTGGATGACTTTAGACATAGTGAAATTATGAAGTTGCTGGCATGTGATATTTCCGCATCTGCAGAAGAAGGGTCGCACATGCGGTTCCACCGATACGAGGGGTTCATCTCAAGTGCAAGTTCCTGAGGAAGGGGTTATTTCCACAGGTTGGGGCTTGGAGCCGCATCTGCGGTGCCACAGATGCGGAGGATGTATCGCAAAAGAAAAAAGGTGTGGCTTGGGTATATCTGCAGAAGCGGACAATCATCCACATAGGCGAGGTCCGCATATGTTGATAGAGGACCGCAGAAGCGGTCGTTGGATTAATGAGGATCTACAGAATCGGAGGTTGGACTGCAGAAGTAGTAGCGGCAAATGCAAAAATGGGACCGTAGATGCGAAAATAACTATTCTAATAAGGGTTTCTAAAGATCATTTTGTACCGCGAGCTTAATTCCATTTACACCATTTTTATCGACCTTGGACGGAACTTGAAGGGTATTTCAACTAGGTGTGATTGGAGGTGAGTTCCTTGGCCTAACTACATGATTTAATGGTAGAATTTACATTGAAATTTGTGAAAATTCGTCAAAAGCGGGTAAAGCTAGCGCTTGAGAATTCGGTATTTCAAAGTGGAATTTGAGGGGTCAAAGGGACTCTTATTTTGATAATTTTAATATGTATAGACTCGTGGCAAGCTAAGGAATCCAGTGATGCTAATTTTGTGATATTTCAAGTGGGCCCGGGGCTCGAGTTTTGCCAATTTCATAAATTTTGATATTTTTCGAGTCTTTTTTATTGGGTTGTGTTCCCTTAGCCTTTTGTAATGTATTCCTTTTGTTTTAATCATATTCGACACTTGAGGAGGTTTATTTGCGAGGTAAGGTCATAGCGAGCTAGGATTCTGGTCGGATTGAGGTTAGTAATGGCCATAAATGATGTCGTGAGGGTTTGAAACCACAGATTTGCATAACAGAGTGCTATGTTGAGGTGAGACACATGCCACATGATGAGCATAGGATCCATTTCTACTAGTTATTCGGAATTGGTCCATCCCAATTGATGATTCTACTTTGTTTTGATTGAGACTTAATTAATATCATTATAGTCTGGGCTGGATGCCATGTTTGGGGCCTCGCCCCGACCTATAGAACACTTAGGGGTATTTGTACTGATTGACCTCACTTTACTTGTTAAAATCATACCCTCAGTCATGTTTCTAACTGTTTAATTTAATATGAACCAGATTTGATATAGCTAAATCAAAATGAGAGTAATATATGGACTGGGATCCCTATCTTATCTTAGTATGCCCAAAGGATAAGTTTATATTAATTGAGATGGGTTGAGAACCCAATAGTGAGGGTATTGGATATGTCATGGATCGGGCTGCACGCCGATTTCTCCCTCTATCCTCTTTACATTCAGTATTCTAGATTATCTTTTGTTTATGCTATTTTTATCATACATGTATTAGAGGATCTTGACTCGTGATACCAGATCCTTGGGCTTATAGTGATGTTATTACATTTTTTGTGCATTGTATCCACTATTTCAAACTGATATTTATGTTAATCTGGTATTTTAAACCCCTGTTAATTGGTAATGAACTCTATTAGAGGATTGAGAGTTTTTATTTAGTTGGGCTTGCATAGAATTGGGTTGGGCGGCATCACGACCGGGGCTGGGGTCATGACATTGGGTCTCCTGAACTACAGGCAGCACCCTCGAACTCGGATAAGCCACTAGCTCTGAAATTTGCACAGAAAGTGCAGATTGGAAAATCTGTAAAATCGACCACATGTACTGGTAACTATCGAGCTTAACCTCGACGAAGTAGTGACGAGGCTACGGCGAGGCATACAACATATACAGCCTGCGACAATTTATACTAAACTGTAAAGGGATACATAATATCATTAAACAATAATAGACTAAGTAAATCTGGAATCCAACTGTACTACTACTACTACTACTACTTTTCAGCTGTAACCAATCCTTAGTGGGATTTCCAATATCTCAGTAATAGACTTTCAACAGAAATACATGCCAATAAACATAACTGATGCAATGTGCATACCAATCCCACCATATAAACAAGATCAGAATCAATAATCCCACATCAACGGTATCAATATTAAACGATAACAGTATAAACATTCTCCATAATTCCTCTTGTTGTGGCGCACAACCCGATCTCACTTGTCTTCCCTTATTACTCTTTGTTACGGCGTACAAACCGATCTCACCAAACAATCACTTTCCTCCCTTATTTTCCCTATTGTAGCATGTAACCCGATCCCAGTATATGTATTTATAAACACCAAATCACAAGAGAAAATACCAAGAATTTTACAAGTTAACTCAATTTTCACATTTTTACACTTCAACTCATATAATGGGTTATCACTACGATTACGAACTTCACCCATGAAGGATAATCAGCAAGACCAACAAAAGTGAACCATAAGGCACCACCAAATCACTACAAGCTAAAAATTTCAATAAACGGAGTCATGAAACAATTACATACTCCAAATACGGGGGCAACAATTAACGTAAAGTAATTAGGCATGGAGACATTATGGCATAAAGAAATTAAAGCATAAAAACAATTTAAGGTGTAATAATTAATACAAGGAATGATATAATAGGAAACGGGAAAGGGAAACAACTAAACATGGTAATTGGTGGCACATAGGTACTCGACACCACAACTATACGCCACACACTTGAAATTTCACATAGCAAATAAGTCGGGGATTCCTATTCCCTCACGTCAAGGTTAGACCAAATATTTACCTCAAGCCAACGAGTAATTCAACACCGATCACTGCTTTACACCTCCATTCCACCACCAATCCGCTTTTAACTAGCCACAGTTTACTTAATAACATCAATACATGCTAAATAAATCGATTCTAATGCATGAAAATGGATTTCCTATTATTTTCCCAAAAAGTTAAAAATTGACAATGGGCCTTCCTGGTCAAAACCCAACATTCGAACCAAAACCCGAGCACCCATTCACCCACATACTCAAATATGTAATTAGCTCTGAAAGCAAACAACAAATTGAGGTCCGAATCTCCAAAATTTGAAATTCCTAATTTCTAGCTGAAGACATCAAATTTCCAATGAAAACCCTGTATTTTGAAGTAAAATCATGTAAAAATATGTTATAGATTGAATAAAATAAGTTAGATATCGTTTACCAATGTTTTGGGGAAGAACTCTTTTCAAGAAATTTGCCTATGGGTGTTTAGGGTTTGAAAAAGTTGTAAAATAAAGAAGAACCCCCTCAAAATCCCACTTAACATGTCGCATATATCACAATTGCAACAGGAACTTTGCAATTGTGAAGCTCGCAAATTCGAGAACCATCGCACAACTGCTTCTAGCGAAGGGATGTTCGCTATTTCAATCACCAACCTCTGTAATTGCGGCAAGAAGATCGTAAATGCGAGCAGTCCCTCCCCAGCTTCTACTTCGCAATTGCGAAGAATAGTTCACAAATGCGAACATAGCATGCCTGGAATTTCTTCGCAAATGCAATCAGGACCTCACAATTGACAAGCCTGCTTGGCTCGCAATTGTGATACCGGACCTCGCAATTACGAGAACAGAGCCTGTAACACATACCAGATGAAGAATCAGAAATTTCTGAAGTCCAAAAGCACTTCGTGGCCTATTCAAAACTCACCCGAGCCCTCAGAGCTCCAAACCAAACATGCACACAAGTATAAAAACTCATACAGACTTGATCGTGTGATCAAATCATCAAACTAACCTCAACAACTATAAATTTAACCTCAAATTCATGAAATTGTTTTAAAACATTTAAATTCTCATTTTCCCAATAAAGTTCCGATTCATACCAAATCAACTCTGATTCATACCAACTCAAAAATTCTTTTTTGGGACCTCGAAATTCGATTCCGAACATATACTTGAGTCTCATATTTTACTATGGACCCTACGGCAATGTCAAATCATGGGTCCAGGTCTGTTTATAAAGAATGTTGACTAAAGTCAACTTAAATAAATTTTAAAGGTCAGAATCAATCTTTTTCTTAAATTTGACCTAAAAGCTTTTCAAAAACGCGCCTTGACTGTGCACGCAAATTGAGGTGAGATAAAAAGGTTTTTGTGGCCTAGAAACACACTTTTGACTTCTAAAACAAGAGATGACCTTTTAGGTCATCAGAGTCGCAAACCACTATTAATTATTTACATAAGTGTGTTTGAATTATAGATTGAAGTAGACATAGTATTGGTGGTAAAAAATAGCTACACACGGAATATTAGACTACTTATATGTTATAATACATAAGAGCAATTTATATAGAAACACACAACCGTCTTATTTGATAGAATAAGAGAAGGCATGAAATAGAAATACCCATGAGGAAGAATCGAGCCTAACAGCTGGAAAGGACTGAATCAAGGCAGCAAAAATAGAGGATTCATGAACCATCAATTAATGAGGAGGGGAATTAGAATCGTTACAGAATCTCATTGATAATTACGATTTACAATTATAATGGATGATTAATACCATTAAAGCTCGCAATGATTTAGCCATAAATGGAAAGAAACATTATATATGTAAACACATATATAAGGGGAGAGAATTTATCTTGCAAAGACATATGATATTATATTGGAATATATTCACTTTATTTTTCTACTATCTTGACTTTGAGATCAAATATTTCTTTACTTATTTTTGTCTTTTACTTTTATATATGTTACACCCCAAAACTAGGCCGGAACGTAAAATGACACTCGGTGCATGATTACATGTGACCGAGGGAACCAATTAACTACATTAACATGTGATATCATAGTATACTAAATGTGGAAGATAAACTAACACATGATATTATAGTGAAAGTTTGAATGATAAAAATCGAAGTGTGGAAAGACTAATACAAGTCTAAAACATGGTTTTAGCCAATCTTGCTTAAAATAAAAAGCTTATGACTCTGTCTAACTATTACTCTAGTCTATGAAATCTGTAATGAAGCATTAAAAAAACTAAAAATATTAAGGACTACAAGGTAATGATAATGCCCCAAAAGAATCGTGGATAACCAAATAGCTGGTAAGAGACTCCTAGAGCTCTAAATCGTTAACCTGTAAATCATTACGTGCATCGTGAGATGTAGTGCTTGGTCAAAAAGGACATCAGTAGATTGGAATTGCACTGGTATGTAAAGCAACCGAAAGATAGAATTATAAATGCTGACACTAAAACTAAGTTAATAATTGAGAATTGATAATTGATAACTGAAATGATAACTATTGAAACTAAAACTGAAATGATAACCGGCAAGTATTGTATTCCATTTTGTATCCTAGAGGCTCTGTAAACATGTAAACTGTGGGATTCCAGTCATACGTATACATTATGTCGGGCGATGTAGAAACTGTAAACTTGTTAATGAATCACTCGTATGGTTATGTTTGTTTATTGTGAAATCAGTTGTGATTAGTAAGATATCTGGTAAATGAGAAACAATCAACACAGGGGTAACGCGTGGGAATGAAAGGCACCCAGGTCCGCTTGACCGGGGCTACCCGGTCAGGCGCCGGTCATGTCTCTCGATTTGGGGCGTGACAATAACGATTCCAAACAGCAATTCCATAGCATAACAACTTTGATTCTCATTTTTATTTCAACCATAATTCTACAGGATGCTGGTTCAGAACATGTACCTGTCATTTGGAATGAAAGTAGAAGAAAAGAGCATCAGCACTAAGGAACAGGGATACGGCAGTATCAACAGCAAACACCAACAATAGTTATGGAATTCAAACCAATCCAACACCAGTTTCAAACCAACTCAAACCTCAACCAATGACCCAAAATCAATTGTGACACCAAACAGCGATATAATATAATCACCAGCAATTAATAGAAGTCAAACAATGGACCTCAAACACTTCAATCGATAGGACTGAACTAGAGACTGTCACTTAATAGTTAAGAAGCAAAGAAATCAAAAGTAATTCAGAATTAAAAAATTAAGAGAAGCTCTCCAAAACTCTCTCAATTTTCCTCTCTTTTTCTCAAGTGTCCTCTCTGTTTTTTTTTTCAGAATTGTATCTCTCCAGTGTATTCCCTGTTTTTTTCCGAATTCTCTCCTCTAAGAAACTCTCAAATCTATATGTATGTCCCCCCTTTTTTCTGTCCATTCTGATGGCTTTTATAGACAAAGAAGACATCCCTTTTCCTTTCCAATTCCCTCCTCTTATTGCCTGGCACATGCATCCCTTTACCCTTTTAATCACCCCCCCATGTGTTCTCATTTTCTAGCCCTCAAAAGCACTCAAAAATATTAAAGAATTAATTTTTCATTCTGATATTCTCTGCCCAGTGCACTGATTTAGTGTCTAATACCAATTATTAATTAAAAAGCATACGGGCAGCTATGAACTTTGACAATCACATGGCTTCCCACTTAAACCACAACCTTTTAAATTAAGTAATTAATGGATGCCAACTATGACCAGTGGATTCATGAAATTTAAACTTTGAAATAGCTTCTCTAATCACTGCCTATGATCACAACACTAATATTTGAAACAGCTATGTCCAATTCACAACCTAATTTAAAATCAACAATGGTTCAAAACACAATCCAGCAGTGGTTCTGGATATAATTAACAGTGCCAATTTCTATCCTAAGGTGTTGTCAACAGAATAAGAAACTAATCGACAATGTTCAACTAATCGATTGCAACGCATACAATTGGTAATAATCAATCAAAAAAAACACTGACTTCACAAATTTCGGGCAGACTTAGGGGTCGATAATTCAAGCTAATTTATTTGACGACCTTAAATCAATTAATTGTACAAAGCAATTACAACAACTACTATACAATCGAACAGACAAGAAGAGGGATGAACCGACCAAATAAAAGGTCTGATGAAAAAGAAAAGAGAAATATTAACAAAGAATCGAAATGGGATGAAATACTACAATATAACCGTGTACAACAGAATAAAGAAAAAAAACAAGAAAACAAATACCTTAGTTGACCCGCCTGTGCTTGGACCCGACTATTTGAGGTTGAATAGAGTTGAATTGAAGTGTTCTCAATCGAGAACACCTCAATTAAATTCTATCGGACCCCAATACTTCAATTGAACCGATGTATTTCAACTTTCCAATTTTTAGGGTTTTTGAAAGCTTGATTTGGGGTTCGAGTCATTTGGACTAAGGGAACCAATTATACGGGATATGAGGGAGGTCTGGGGAGTAACTGGTGTGAATTTAGGGCCGGTTGGAGTGGGTTCACGTTTTGCTCGAGCCTTCAAATGAAGATTTGAGGCGGCTTAAGGTTATTCGAGGTTAACGGAGTATGGATTTGGAGAGGGGGAGTTAGGGTGCTTTAGGGGTGTGATTTTGGCGGTCATCGGCGTCGGCGCCGCCGGTTTGTGGTGATGGGAATGGAGGGCGGTGCTAGGGTTCCTCATCTCTGAAACAGATGAGGTTTAAGAGACGGGAAGGGGTTCTTAGGGGGGCGGGCCTGTATCTGGGGAATATATAGTGGGTAAGGGGAATTGATCTTGGCCGTTCGATCAACCAAAATCAACGGCTGGGATTAATTGACATTATACTACGTCGTTTCATCTCCTGGGCTAAAGTCTGGTCCGGGTATAAGGGGTAGATTGGGCTTGGTTCAAAGGCTGTTTGGGGCGGCCCAATTCCAAATTTTTCCCATTCTCTCTTTTCTTTTCTTTTTATTTTGCTCCTAAATTAATTTCAACAAGCTTTTAAAATCCTAAGTTAAATTATAGGACAAAATTAACTTATCAATATTAATTAACTTCTAATATCGATTAAACACACACATTTAAATACCAAAAATAAAATAAAATCACACAATTGGACAATAAATGGTAAAATGCAAAAGATACATTATTTTTGTTATTTTTCATTTTCGTAAAACAAACTTAATTACTCTAAATTACAAACATGAATTAATATGCAAATGCAAATATTTTTGTATTTTATATTAATTTAAATAGAAATGCGCACACAAAATACAAATAATAAGAGCAAAATAACACAAAAAATCACAAAAATCATGCTCAACACAAAACTATTTTATTTTGCATTTTTGGGAGTAATTCTCATGTAGGGCAAAAATCACGTGCTCATAGCTGCCCCTCTTTGCGCGGAAACATGAAAAGTTTTCGTGCAAAGATAAGTGAGCGAATACGAGTGATTTTTGCCCGTTTGAGCACTCCGTATGAAGCATTTTTTTGGAAAAGTTTGACCGAACCTTTGCTTCAGAAGGTCTCCTACATATCCCTGGCTAAAAGGGAATCAGGGTCAATGTAGTTCGGGAAGTTTTGGTAGCTGGGACTACCATGACTGCTGTGATCTTGCTGTTACTGTTGTTGCTGCTGTTGCCACTGCTTAACCGATCTCCTTATTACACCGTGCTAAACAAAAATAAGAAGCTAGACTAAGTTACAGTATTGCAAATTCTTATCTATCCTTTTTAACTTGATCTTGTCATGTTCCTTGCTATTCTGTCGGAGTTGATGTTCCTTCTGATGCTTCTTTTCTTCTGCCAATTGTTATTTCAGCCTATCTTGATTGTCGAACTCTGACCGTTGGTCCCTTCCTTGTGATCTTGAACTTGGATTCGTGCTGAGGATTTCCTCAACACTCTGTCACTTCCGGATTGTTCACTATCCTTATCAAATCATAGAAACTGAGACCCCATTCTGCTTTTCCGGCGGGCTTCTGACTTTATCGACAAACTCTAATCATAAATCGCCATTCCATTCTTCAGGCGAGCACCTGATTTTAGCAACAACTTCTAAAACAATCACCACTCCATTCTTCAGGCGGGCACCTGACTTCAATAACAAACTTCAAAAATAAGTCACCACTCCATTCTTCAGGCGGGCACCTGACTTCAACAACAAACTTAGAAAATAAATCGCCACTCCATTCTTCAGGCGGGAAACTGACTTCAACAACAAACTTCGAAAATAAATCTCCACTCCATTCTTCAAGCAGGCACCTGACTTCAACGACAAACTTCGAAAATAAATTGCCACTCCATTCTTCAGGCGGGCACCTGACTTCAACAACAAACTTCGAAAATAAATCACCACTCCATTCTTCAGGCGGGCACCTGACTTTAATGAAAAACTTCGAAAATAAATCGCCACTCCATTCTTCAGGTGGGCACCTGACTTCAACAACAAACTTCGAAAATAAATCGCCACTCAATTCTTCAGGCGGGCACCTGACTTCAACAACAAACTTCGAAAATAACTCGCCACTCCATTCTTCAGGCGGGCACCTGACTTTAATAACAAACTTCGAAAATAAATCGCCACTCTATTCTTCAGTAGGGCACCTGACTTCAACAACAGACTTCGAAAATAAATCGCCACTACATTCTTCAGGCGGGCACCTGACTTCAACAATAAACTTCGAAAATAAATCGCCACTCTATTCTTCAGGCGAGCACCTGACTTCAACAACAGACTTCAAAAATAAATCGCCACTCCATTCTTCAGGCGGGCACCCAAATTCAACAACAAACTTCGAAAATAAATCACCACTCCTATCGTCTTCCTTCACTTCCTGAACCACTTTCTTCTTCCTGCATCACCTATTAAACTATCCTTTATCTTCAATTACCTTGTTCTAGAACTGCTTTCCTCCTGGGTCGTGTTGTTTTCCCTCCTGACTGCTGGGGGTATCTTTAGAATTGTTTACTTACCTGCTGGCGATAATGATGCTAGGAAAATTTTCCTTCATTCCCACCCCTTCCATTTTCTTCAAAACTTTGGTCTTCATTTGAAATCGCTGAGGATCTGAAATGTTGCCCGCCAGTGACTATACTGTCAGCGAATCCCTTTTTCTTTCCCAACTCCTTTTAAGACTTGCACTTCGCTCTCTTGAAAACCGTAAGATATGATGTCACCGGGGGAACTTTTCAGCGTTTCATTCTTCCAAACTGCTAGGGGTAATACCTGCATCTTGCTTTCCAAACACAAGTTTTCTCACTCTGTTTTGTCTGCTTGGGGTATAACTTCTTTTGTCGCAGCTTTTCTCTCCCTTAAAGCTGTTTGGGATGAAACCTGGTTCCAGGATCATTCTCTTATGTTAACTGGCTTCTTTCAAGATTTCTGGGGATAACCCGGGTTCAAAAATCACTTTCTCGTGTTGTCTGGCCTTTTTCAAAACTTATTCCACTCGGAGCTGGTACTTTCCTTCCTCCCAGAATCTTGTGTTGCTTTCTATCTTCACCAACTGGGTATTTGATTTCAAGAAAAGTTTCGCAATGGGAGAAAATTTTCTGCCCCAGTTTGATAACCTTCTTTGTGGCATGCTTTCCTGCCGACGAACCCTCTCTTCCTGCTTCAAATCAAAGAAAAAGTGTTAGTTTCAAAAACACGGTGAGTAGTCGTGTTGCTCTTGCTGGGGCGGTTTTCCTTTTGTTCTTTAATTGCTTTGCCTTCCTCATATTTGATACTTGCTGGGGATGGTGCTCTTGCCACAGATGATCTCTCATCTCTCCTTTTTATTCCAAGCTTCAGTGTGGTCCGACCCTCTTAGTCGATGATCTGTTGGGAGAAACTATCTTCCAGATGTGTAATATGTGTCCTTGGTGTTCTCCGCCCTACTCGGTAATTCCTTTGAACCTTCTGACCAACCTGTCGTTTCAATCCTAATATCAGAACACCTTTTGACTTATTTCCTTGTTCCACGCCTATTCATCTTCATTGTACCACTTTGGGAGACTTGGTAGTAAGCTTTGAAAAGTCAATTTTTGACATAAACATAAAAATCTTTAAAGAGAGAGAAAAATGATAGATAAAAATGAAATAAATAAAAGAAGGCTGACCGCAAAAGACAAAAAGGAAAACTTTTTTGAGCTCAAAACTGGGAAAGACTTATCTGAATTATATAACTGATGCAATGGTTATGTCATGCCTTTGAGATTAATCTACCGAGTCTATTTATGTCAATCACTTTTCTGACAGCTTCGTTTTGCTTGAAGTAAACGAATGTCCCAACCTCGTCCCATGCAGACACCTTGCAACCGTCTCGCCTTTCCACCTCATAGTGCCCTTCAAAGGGTTTTCACTAATGAGATTCTCTAATTTCTCTCGACCTCCCGTCGCCTTAGGGTACCTGTAAAGGTTTTCACCGTAAGACTCTCTCATTTTATTTCTCTCAACTTTCTTCACCTTAAGGTGCCCTCGAGGGTTTTCACCGTTAAGACTCTCTCATTTTGCTTTCTTTCCCTGCCGTGAGCTGGGGTATTATCCACGAGATTCTCTCTAAAGGGATATCCCTTTCCAACTTGTGTGTCCTGGATTAAGTCGAGGATCGGAGTGTCATTCTTGGCTTTCATTCGCATGACTTGGCATTTCTCAAATGCAGATCGAGAGGTCTTTTTCCGTCATTAATGTGGTTTTTGTGTTCGAGGCTAAAGAAAAGGGATTTAACCTCAACTGGTAGCTCATTACAACTTTTGGAATCCACACTATCTTTTCAAACGAAACATGACTTCTGCCCCTGTTTTGTTACTTGGGGAATGTTTTACTTTTGTTTCACTATGACCGAGCCATGTGGCGCCTACATATCCTCTTTAAGGAATCAGGTCGAACGTAGTTCACTTGGTGATGTGTCTTTTCTTTGTTTCTTTTTCTATTTTGTTATACATCTTCCTTAAGGATTCCAAAAGAGGGTATATGAAAGAATAATTAAAGCTCAAAGGGGAAAACAAGGGTTAAAGTGTTTGGGTAGTAGAAAAATTGCCTCTGTCATTTCATTCTCCGAAAAATGCCAAATACAAACAAACGAAACCAAACGTTGACAAATACATTAAAGAATTACACATAATATCTTTTGACTGTATCAGAATTGATAGCCATATCGGCGTATCTTCCCTCAATATCAGTTAGACATAGAGCGCCGTTGGATAATACTCTAGTCACAACAAATGGTCCTTGCCAATTTGGAGCGAACGTGCCTTTTGCTTCGGCCTGATGTGGTAGAATTCTCTTCAGCACTTGCTGTCGCACTTCAAATTTCCTGGACGTACCTTGTTGTTATATTCTCTTGCCATTCTATTTTGATACAATTGGCCATGACATACTGCTGTCAATCTCTTTTCATCAATCAAACTCAATTGCTCCAATCGGGCTTTGACCCACTCATCGTCGTCAATCTCAGCTTCAGCGACCATTCGGAGGGATGGAATCTCATTTTCTGCTGGTATTACTGCTTCAGTTCCGTACACCAACAGGTAAGGAGTTTCACCTACCGATGTTCGGACGGTAGTGCGACAACCCAACAGTGCAAATGGTAACTTTTCATGCCATTGCCTAGACCCTTCTACCATCTTCCTCAATATCTTTTTTATATTCTTGTTCGCTACCTCGACTGCACCATTTGCTTTGGGATACGGTGTGGAATTTTAGTTGTAATCTTGAACTGTTGACATATCTCCTTCATCAATCCGCTGTTAATATTGGCACTGTTATCCGTGATGATTACCTTCAGGATTCCAAACCTACAGATGATGTGGGAATGTGCGAAGTCCACTACCGCCTTCTTGGTCACTGATTTGAAGGTTTTAGCCTCCACCCACTTGGTTAAATAATCAATTGTTACCAGAATGAACCTATGACCATTGGAAGCTGCCGGTTCTATAGGTCCGATAACATCCATGCCCCACGCAACAAATGACCATGGTGCTGACATTGTATGCAATTCGGTCGGCGAAGAATGAATCAAATCTTTGTGTATCCGACACTGATGGCATCTTCGTACGAAACTTATACAATCACGCTCCATAGTAAACCAATAATATCCTGCTCGAAGAATCTTCTTCGCTAATACATATCCGCTCATATGTGGCCCACAAACTCCGGCGTGTATCTCTGTAATCACTATTGTGGGTTGACATGCATCTATACATCTCAACAATCCCAAATCCGGGGTTCTATTGTACAGTACCCCTCAACTAAGGAAAGATCTGTTTGCCAATCATCGAATAGCTCTCTTTTGATCTCCAGTTGCCTGCTCTAGATATATTCCTAACCTAAGGTATTCTTTGACATCATGAAACCATGGCTCACCATCCATTTCTTCTTCTATCATATTGCAATAAGTATGTTGATTCCAAACCTGAATATGTAATGGATCAACATATATCTTGTCCGGGTGATGTAACATCGATGCTAAAGTAGCTAGAGCATCGGCAACCTTATTATGCATCCTTGGGATATGTCTGAATTCTACTGACCGAAAATGCTTAGTCAGATCGTGCAAACATTGACGATACGGGATAAGCTTCAAATCTTTGGCTTCCCATTCTCCCTGAATCTGATGTACCAGAAGGTCCGAGTCCCCCAAGACCAAGACGTCATGTGCATCCATGTCCACCGCTAATCCCAATCCTAAGATGCATGCCTCGTACTTAGCCATATTGTTGGTATAATGAAAATGCAGTTGAGTAGTAACATGATAATGATGTCTTGTTTCAGAGATAAGCACAGCCCCTACTCCGACTAATTTTGCGTTCGCAGCTCCGTCGAAGAAAAGCTTACACCCTGGATCCTCGGTTAATTCTAACCTATCAATTTACAATACCTCTTCGTCTGGAAAATACGTCCTCAAAGGTTCGTATCTGTCATCGACAGAATTCTCAGCTAAGTAATCGGCTAGGGCTTGAGCTTTCATAACCGTCCTCGTCACATAGATAATGTCGAATTTTGTAAGTAATATTTGCCATTTTGCTAACCTCCCTGTAGGCATAGGCTTCTGGAAAATATACTTCAATGGATCCAAACGTGAAATGAGGTAAGTAGTGTAGGAAGACAAATAATGTTTTAGCTTTTGGGCTACCCAAGTTAAGCAACAACAGGTCTTCTCCAAATGCGTGTATTTAACCTCGTAGACCTTGAATTTCTTACTGAGATAGTAAATGGCTCGTTCCTTTCTGCCGGTAAGATCATGCTGCCCCAATACACAGCCGAACAAATTCTCCAAGACCGTTAGATAAAGAATCAGGGGTCTGCCAGGTTCAGGCGGAACTAGTACGGGTGGGTTTGACAAATATCCTTTGATTTGGTTAAATGCTTCCTGACACTCTGTCGTCCATTCTATCGCAGCGTCTTTCTTCACCAGATGGAATATGGGTTCACAGGTTGCTGTAAGCTGAGCAATAAACCTTCTGATATAATTTAATCTTCCAACAAACTCATTACCTCTGTTTTGTTCCTTGGCGGGGGTAACTCCTGGATGGACTTGATTTTTGATGGGTCCAACTCAATGCTCCGTTGGCTGATGATGAATCCTAGCAACTTATCTGACAGAACCCCGATGCACATTTGGCCGGATTGAGCTTAATATCATATCTTCGAAGTCTTTGGAAAAACTTCCTGAGGTCGGCTATGTGGTCTTCTTGATGTCTAGATTTTATGATCACATCATCCACGTACATTTCAATTTCTTTGTGTATCATGTCATAGAACATCGTAGTCATCACCCTCACGTATATTGCCCCTGCGTTCTTTAGGCCGAACGGGATTACCCGGTAGCAGTAAGTTCCCCATGGTGTGATAAAAGCTGTCTTTTCTGCGTCCTCTTCATCCATTAAAATTTGATGATATCCCGCATAGCAGTCCACAGAGGATCTGATCTTACGCCCGGTGCAATTAGCAATCAAGATATGGATATTGGGAAGTGGAAAATTATCCTTAGGGCTTGCCTTGTTGAGATTGCGGTAGTCAACACATACTCTAATCTTCCCGTCTTTCTTTGGAACTGGTACTACGTTAGCCAGCCAATCGGGGTATCGAGTGACACGAATGACTTTTGCTTGTAGTTGCTTGGTCACTTCCTCCTTGATCTTTACACTCATCTTTGTCTTAAACTTCCGCAATTTTTGCTTGACGGGAGGGCATGCTGGGTCAGTGGGTAACTTGTGAACCACTAGATCAGTGTTGAGTCCCGGCATGTCGTCATACAACCATGTGAAAACATCTTTGAATTCCAAGAGTGTCTTGATTAATTCTTCTCTCAGGTTAGGTTCGAGATGGACACTTATTTTGGTTTATTTAACATCTTCCGTATCCCCAAGATTAACAGCCTCTGTATCATTTAGATTGGGTTTGGGTTTTCCTCAAATTGACTTAGTTCCTCGCCGATTTCTTCTGAGGCTTCATCCTCGTCGTATTCTGATTCACTATCATCATTTCTTATTATTATTTCTGAACCAGATTGACTTTCTAGACTGGGTTGATCATTCTTTAGGCACGTCACATCATTAAGATCAGTTGAAATAAAGCTGGAAATAAAAAAAGAGGAAAAATAAACAAAATTAGAAGAAAATGGAGCAAAATTTCATTAATCGAAAGTACAAGATAACAAGGTTTTCACACTCTAACCCAAACGGGGAAGAAAAAATGAAATGGACTACAACCCTGGGATAATCTCACACAAAATGTGAAAGACAAACATAAAGCAGACTACCAAGACTCCCTTCGGGTAGGAAGAGGAATAGCATCCCAATTATTTAATTTTTTCTGTGGTCCCACAAATTGTATCTCAGCACGACTGGGTCCTTCACCACCTTCTAACATGCACACATCTGAGAACAGATCCTCGAACTTTCTCAGGAATTCTTCATCTGTTTTGACCAAAGGGACGGAAGTCCTTATTGTCAGATGTCTTTCGATTCCGGACTTGACAAAGGACTGGGAGAGGCACGAAACGGGCTTTGGTAGTACCCATGTCTTATGTTTGTGTCACGCCCCAAATCGAGGGACATGACCGGCGCCTGCCCGGGTTGCCCCAGTCAAGCGGACCTGGGTGCCTTTCATTCCCACGCGTTAACCCTGTGTTGATTGTTTCTCATTAACCAAATATTTTACCAATAATGACTGATTTCATAATAGATAAACATAACCATGTGATTGATTCACTAACAAGTTCATAATTTATATTTACAACGCCCCATACATATACATAGGCCACAATCCCACGGTTTACATGTCTATGGAGCCTCTAGGATACAAAAAGGGAAATACAATACTTGCCGGTAACAAGGCTCCGGCTATACCTTACAAAACCAAAATGAAATCTAAACCGAGTGGCATGAACCACACAAGGCCCCGAGGAAGAAAGGGGCTCACCAAAAACGGGCAGTGGAGGATGAAAGATACTACTGCCGATGTGCTGAAGTGCCTGCTACAGATCCACCTACAATCATAACACGAATGTAGCGTCCCCGGCAAAAGGGACGTCAGTACACTTGAATTGTACTGGTATGTATGGACAAACTTTGTCCCAAGTAAACTCAAGCCATTAAATTACATTAAAACTATTCAAGCCAACCAACCATGTTTTCCACCTTTTACTCATTTCAGATAAGCCTCAACACAAGCACATTCAAGGTCAACAAATGGAACAACAACCAATCAACAACATAATTTGCAAGTAGTCAAACATAGGAGCAATCAGTGCTCCCCAGGTTGCAAACTCTCCTGCTGTCTCCTTTCACAATTTCACATTTTTGATTTTTGTATAAATTTTCAATAGCGATTTCGATCGCTTTCCATCCTTATTGCCCCTGACCACCCTTATTACCTCGGCCACCCTTATCACCCCAACCCACACCTTATTTCCCCACGTTGCGGCACGCAACACGACCCCGCCTTACAGTTGAAAACACAACAATTTCAAACAACAGATAAGGTACTACACACAATTTCAACAAGTTCAAATAAGCAACTTACACATTGGTTCATGTTCTCGATTTCTTCTCAATGCCAATATCACAACCAAGTTACAAGTATTCTAAAATCGAAAATGCCCACATAATCATGTTCAACAATTTACCACCATTAAGGTGTTTCAAATTCCTTCCACAATAAGCCAAATATGTCATCACAATGGTTGTTCCCAAATCTTTACCAATCTCGATTACCTTTTTATCTTTCCATTCATATTTCATACCACACCACACGTAGTTCAACATAAATAAAATGCTCAACAGGGAAATCAAAGAATTACGTAAAATTTCTCAATTTGACACATGCCAAAACAATTCGCACACATTTGGGCGATTTTACAAGAATCAAAATTAGCCATACATACCTGGTGATGAGTTTTCTTCCGTTAACTTCCTACTTTATGCTTACCCACGCTATCTTACTCTTGCCACCCTTGTTCTTGAAGACTCTTACTTCTACTCACTTCTTTTTACTAAAAATCAAGTTCAATAATCATGCATGAGTGTAAAAATTCTATTTTTAAAAGCTATTATATGCAAACCTCTCTTTACCCAATTAAAACTGAAAATCATAGAAAATAGTTAGGGTTTTTACCTTGAAAAGATTGGGGAAGTTGAATCCTTGCCCTAAGATCCTTTGGAATTAAGGTAGTTGGAACAATCCTTGAAGATGCAAGATTTCTCTCTCTAAAAACCCTCTCTTCTCTCTCTAATTTTTGGTGAGATGATATGATAAAATGAAGAAGAAGTGTGTTATATTAAAGAAGGGATCGGGTCAAAATGTTACAAAAATCTGGGCCGGGGTCAAATATGCGGTCACTATGCGACCGCAGAATCCACATGCGGTCCGCATAGTGACCGCAGAATTGCCCCAAATTTTATACAGGTTCTGTTAAGGAATGCGGCCGGAATGCGGTCCGCATGTTTGATCTGCGGTCGCAAAATGCACCGCAGATTTGACATGCGATCGCATATCGACCGCACATTTGACACGATTTTTGGAAACTCTCTGGAACGTTTTGCGGCAAGAATGCGGTCCGCATGTCAGGTTTGCGGTCGCATTCTTGACCGCATATTTGACATTTTTCGGAAAAATTAATTCTCTACATTTTTGAAACTTAAATCACTACCAAGGGTCCGAACCGCGGCGAGCAAGCTCGCTGCGAAGAATTCTACGCATTCCTAACATATTATTCGGACCATGACACCACGGCTACTAGGTTTTATGCACAATTATTTTACGGGGCCTTACAGTTTGATTCTCTTAGCTCGCACAATGTCTTCTGGTGTCAGTTCAAATCCCAAACCGAACGTCCGTATATTTTCGGGCAAGGAGATCGGCTGTACAATACCTTGCACAGATGCACCCAAACCATTGTCGGGCACAAAACCATTTCCCAACATTTTGTAAGCCATCATGATGTCTGTAGAGATCACTTTGTCGTCAGGAATGTATTCCCCCTCTGGAACTCTGTTAATGGACACCATATCGGAAATCTGATATACCCACGACCCGATGTGCTCTTCTATCTCAACAAAGGGAACGATGGTTCTGGTCTGTAGATCATTTTCTCCATGGACCACAATCTTTAGTCGATCCTACTCGAACTTGACAAGCTGGTGTAGACTAGACGGAACCGCTTTTGCAGCATGGATCCACGACCGTCCTATCAAAAAGGTTATACGAGACCACCATGTCCAGCACTTGAAAATCCATGGTGAATTCCACAAGTCTGATTGTCAGTACCAACACTATATCCCCGACTGATTTCTTGCCTCCTCCGTCAAACCCCCGGACACAAATGCGATTCTTGCGCACCCTGCTGATATCCACTTTCAACTTGTTTAATGTAGAGAGGGGACAAATATTCGCACTGGACCCATTATCGACTAGAACCATGGTAACCACAGACTCTTCACACTTTACCGTAAGATATAAAGCCTTGTTGTGCTCGGTGCCTTCCTCAGGCAAATCATCATCGGTGAAGGTGACCCGATTTACTTCGAAGATCCTATTGGTGATATTTTCCAAGTGACTGACAGAGATTTTGTCGGGTACATGGGCCTCATACAAAACTTTCATCAAGGATTTCCGATGTTCTTCAGAATGTATCAATAAGGACAGCAATGAGATTTGAGCAGGGGTTTTCTTCAGTTGTTCTAAGATAGAATAATCATGCAGCTTCATCTTTTTCAGGAACTCCTCTGCTTCTTCATCGGTTGCCGGCTTTTTTAATGTTGCCGGATTAGTCTTTCTCAATTTCGCGGGAACAAAACATCTCCCTGAATGAGTCAAACCTTGCGCTTCGCAGATTTCCTCCCTGACTTCTATTCCTTTGTAAGTCATCGTGCCCCAGTCATAGTTCCATGGAATGGCTTTGCTGTCAGCTATCGGCAACTGTATTACTGGCTTGATGAAGAAAGGATCTATTCGAACACCTTCTACAGTTATGACATGTTTGGTTGTTGCCCCTGGTACGACTATTTTTACTCTCTCTGGCCTCACAGGCACTTTGTTTGCACTCCCTCTTTCTGCTTCCGACCCATCTTGTGCTTCCTTCTCACGGATGAGTGACTCGTCAGGGCTTGGCCCCTTTTTCATTCTGACCACACTGGATCTGATCATCATCACGGTCTGAGAAGTTTTCTCATGTCCCTCTTCTACCCATACCAACTCAATCATGTTGGTCTCATGATGGGTTGGGAGCGGATTCTGGTTAATGTTGGGTTCCGCTGGAGTCTGGACCTCAATTCGACGAGTGTCGATAAGTTCCTGGATAGCCGTTTTCAATCTCTAACATTTTTCTGTGTCGTGCCCTGGGCATCCTGAGCAATACGCACAATTTACAGAGTGATCCAGATTTCTTAGAGGAGGGTTCGGAAGCTTAGCCTCGACTGGATTTAGTAATCCTACTTGCTTCAATCGGTGGAACAAACTGGTGTAAGACTCTCCCAAAGGAATGAAAGTCTTCGACCTTGGTGCTCTGTCGTTCTTAAAGGCTTGGTTCGGACGAAAACCCGCACCTGTGGGGTTTCTGTATGCTCTTGGGGGTGGGTAATTATTTTGTGGAGTTGGTGCACGCCATGGTGCCTGGACGGGAGGTGGGGCATATGATTGGGCATGATGGACGGTAAAGTGAGCATCTGGTGTTGGGTAGTAGTGTTGCGGGTGGCTATATGGATTGTGGAAGTAATTTTGTTGGTGGGGTTGTGGTGGATTGTACTGGGGTACGGGGCCTCGGGCTCGGAACTAGGCTCCTGAATCAACCGCTGCAACTTCTTCTTTCTTCTTCTTCCCAAGCACACCTCCAGTGCCACTTTGAATGGCTTGAGTGGTTGCCTTTAGAGCAGAATAGCTCATGATTTTGTTAGCTTTTAAGCCTTCCTTGATCATGGCTCCCATCTTTATTACTTCAGTAAATGACTTTCCTACGAACGTTACCAAATGCCCTAAGTATGTTGGCTCCAGTGTCTGCATGAAGTAATCTACCATCTCGTTTTCTCTCATTGGTGGATCTACCCTTGCTGCCTGTTCCCTCCAGCGGAACCCAAATTCTCTGAAACTTTCGGCGGGTTTCTTCTCTAACTTTAGCAATGATAAGTGATCGGGGAGTATTTCAAGATTGTACTGAAACTAGCCGATGAATGCTTGGGCCAAGTCATCCTATGTAAACCATCTGCTGGGATTCATCCTGGTGTACCACTCTAGTGCAGACCCTCCCAAACTCTGACCGAAGTAAGCTATCAGAATTTCATCTCGCCCTCCTGCTCCTCGCATTTTGTTGCAGAAACCTCGGAGATGGGCTACTGGGTCACCATGACCCTCATATAGATCAAACTTGGGCATTTTGAACCCAGCGGGCAACTGGATATCTGGAAATGGGCACAGATCTTTGTAAGCAACGCTGGCTTGGTTGACTAAACCATGCATAATCCTGAAGGATTGCTCCAGGCTTTTAACTTTCCGAATAAATTCCTCCTGCTCCAAACTTTTGAAGTGCTTTTCCGGTTCTGCCGGTTATCCCAGTGAGGGGTGTGTGAATGCGGTTCAGGATCCCTAAAGGTAGGCTCGAGAGAATAACAATGATTGTCATGGATTTGAAAAATCGGCTCACTGGACGACTTCTATAATGTAGTAGGTGGAGGTGCCACAAAAACATGGGTAACCGGGGGAGGAGGATTTTGTCTGGCTGGTGGAACCTGGGATGTATAAGGGTTTTCCCCTTGATAATATGGATAGATCGGTGCACTTGTCGAGGGGTCAATGGATGGACGCTCTGGAGCTGGTGTAAGAGTAGGAAGGTTTGGCGATGACTGTCCCCTAGCCCATGCTAGGTGCATCTCTGTTATCTGCTATCTCAAGCGGTCCACCTCCTCTTTCATGATCTGTATCTCTATTTTCTCTCCATCGAGACTTTTGCCGGAACTAGACATGCTTGCTCGAATTGGACCTTTTGATCTAGTATGGTAATGGTGATTGGCCAGTATATTCTGTCAAGTCAACTGCTAAACTTCTCTAAAATAGCAACAAACTTGTTAGCTCACTGAGTTTAACAAATATGTTATCGCACGTTGGATGCAATGCACCTAATCAGTTAACCATTTCTATATGTATTCACCGCATGCGTCATTCTAGCTTTTCTCTTTTCAATTATCCTTGAAAACCTCGCTTGTTATTAACCTCCCTTTTTCTTTTCTTTTCTTTTTTAGTGGTGGTAAAATCTTATGTGGATTGCCTACGTATCACGTTCCGGCGTAAATCAGACCGAGCGTAGTTCTAAATAACAATATTGTGGCAAAACTTAGAATTCTTATAACATAACCCTTACGGTTACAAAACATGTCCTACAACAATCATCAAAATAAAAGAAATGCTTGACTCAAGAATACAAATAAAATAGCAAAGATGCCAATTAGTTTTATTTTTTTTCAAAATTTCAAAATACATCTTTTAATCATTAGCCTAATGTCCTTAAATTTCTGGGGGGGGCCACAAGGCATCGTTCGGCCTTGCCACGGGCATTGGTGCGAGGTCCCTGTGTAATCCTCTTAACTCTCTCATGATCTGATGAACATAATCCATAACCGAAGCAAAAAGGGCGGTGCGGGGCATTTGTTCACAAGCTAAGCACTTCATCGTGACATAATGCCCGATTTATTCAATTCTGTCCTTGATCATGTCCCTTTCTCTAAGTAGCTGTTCTATCCGCTGGTTCTTCGCCGCCAATATCTGAGCATTGCAGGTGACTTGGTCTAAGATCCTATCCACTTGTTCTTGAAGTCGTGTCATAAAATTGTGACAACGGCCGATGTCTGCCCTGGCATCTCGGGCTTGTTTGAAAACCCGCTCTCTGAGGGTAACATTTGCTTCCCTCAGATTAGTGATGATCTCATTATAATCTTTTTCCACTCGTTGCAGATGAAGTGCCCGTTGATGTGCCCCCCTTCTCCAGCTAGCGCGGATCCTCATTGTCTGGGCCTTCAACTATTCCAACTCTCTTTGGACATCTGCGACTTGATTTTCCAAACCCTTTATCAACCTTTCGTCTGATCGGCTCCTCAACTATCTGTCAGCATCTATTCTCATTTGCTAGATTTCAGCATTCAAGAAGTCATTTTCCTGTGTCAACCTCTTTTTGTCTCATTCGTCGGTGGCGGCTTGCGTATCCTTTTCAAATTGGAGATCTTGGACCCGTTGCTCTATCTTGCCGATATTCGTTCTATAAGCTTCTTCCTTGGCTAACCAGTCCCACTGTTCTTATGATGCTTCAGCAAATTCCCTCAGGTGAGGTCTTTTGGCTGGCCTTTCACCCGACGTTTATCCTTTGTACCAAGTAAGATATTCGGGTACAACCTCTCCTCTAGCTCGATCCTGCACACAAGTGTTTGCCTCTAGATATTGGCATTTGCTCCAGATCTGGCGGAACCTTGCTTCCGGGAATTGGCCGTTAGGGCCAATTTCGATAACCTGGGTACTCAGGTCCTTGTCTTTGGGCACTATCTGACACCTCCCAAGCTGCCTTAAAACCCTATGGGGTGCATAAGGTTGAATGCTCTTAAGTCCAATTAAGAGAAAGTGGACCTAGCTGCTGGCATGTACACGATTCTGTCTACCGGTAACCAACCCAACATCCACTGTATTTGACTTGCGCTGAGGGACTGGAAGTACGCCCTCCACGCCAAGATTCCTTCAGGTAAGATGGTCCTATCAACCCTTGTATAGAATTCCTTTATGAAGGTTTTCTCAACCAACCCATACTTCAGAAACTGGGTACGGCAACACAGGTGCTCGATCATCCATATTTGTAGCAACAAATTACAACCTTCGAAAAAGTCTCCTCCGTCTTTGCAGGCTGTGAGAGCTCGATATATTTCTGATAGTATCATGGGAGCAAGAGTACTTTTGTTTTGGGCAAGCAAAGTACTGACAATTCCGACTATCTTTATATAAATATTCCTGTCTTTTCTCAGGAATACCATAAGTTCTAAAAAGGCTATCATGAAGGCAATTTGTCTGTGCTCCTCCCATTTATGGCGATTACCATTGCTGCATAACTTATTCTCTAGCTTGTCAAAACCTCCCACATGACCGTACCTTTGATAGATGAAGCTTAAGGCACAAAACCCTTCTGCCAAATCTGGGTTATGTACCGTTCCGACTATCTTTAATGAGTCCACAAAACGGTCCACGGTGACAGCCCTCGGAGCGACTGGATATTGGTGCTCGAATGGTATGTCAGTGTTTACAATGTATCCGGTCATCTCCTCCAAAGTTGGGGTGAGCTCGAAATCCGAGAAGTGAAAGACATTGTGTGCGGAGTCCCAGTATGTGACTAATGCTCTTATGATATCCCCTCAAGGATTTATTTCAAGCAGACCTGTGAGACCTTTCAAATATTTCTTGACTTCGCCCTGCCCTTCTTCGCCCAGATCATCCTACCATAGTCGGATTTGGATCAGGATTTTAGTCATGAATGAAAAGGGTTCATTTCGAATCGTGCTCATCCTGCACATTTATTAATGTTAAAGAAGAAGATCATTTTGGCTGACAATGATTGGACAATTTTAAAATTTTGAACAAATGACCTAATTTTCGACCGCGACCTTTAAAATCTTTCAAGACGAAGATTTTAAGGCTGCGCTCGTTTAACGATAAAAATCCTAACATGAATCTTTAGTGGCTGTTGGCGCAAAGTCGGCCTTCCGGCGTCCCTTTTAAGGACATTCGGCCATTCTTGTCAAAACCACATCACTGGACATATTTATGACTGCGGGTCAATCGACCGAAATCTAAATAATGACCCAAAAATGGTTGTTAGTGCAAAGTTAGCCTTCCGTCGTCCCTTTCGGGAATATTCGGTTATTCGATAAAACAGCCTTACTGATTTATTTATGACCCTAACATTTAAAATTTTGGTATTTTTTTGCAAAGGGGGAGGTTGGATCCGATGGGGGTTGCCTATGTATCTCACACCCGGTGAGAATCAAACCCGCATAGTTCGGTCCAATAAAACAAACTATATTTTTCATTTTATTGACCGACAAATAAACTATCTTTTGGAAACAAAATCACACACATTTTTTTTTGTTGGCAAAATAAAGCAAACTATTTTTAAAACAAAACTTATTATTTTGTTGGCAAGTAAAATAAATTATAAAAACACATTTTTTTTTCTATTTTCTCGAAAATCCGGCAGAGTTTCGACACTACTTGAGCATTTGTTTTTTTGAAAATAAGTATCTATTCCTCTACACTTTTTCATCATTTTTTTTTCATTTTTTCCAGTATTTAAAAGTCGATCAGCATGCAAGTCCAAATAAATTCTTAAAACAAACATGGCGTAGCAGGATGGTCTTTTCATTTCAGGTTACCTGTCCGAGATGGACCCAACCCCTGTGTTGAGTCCCCTAAGTCAAATGCAACATGATGAAAATAACCGTTCCTACTAGGGATTCGGCATGAAGTTATGTTATTCTAAGCTCAAAACTTCGGTATGTGATCTAGACTGTGTACCCAAGCGGACAACTCGGGCTGAGGAAGGAGCTCCTTTCCGGGAACCAAAAGGCCAGCAGGCTTAGAAACTTTCCGAGCCACTTTATTATTTCAGGGTATGACACTAACAGAATAGGGAGTCTCAACCAGTGAGCACATCCCCGGGGTGAGAAAAAGAAGGGACTCGGCACAGTTTATATATACAGTTCAGATAATATCAAAGCGGTAAAAATCATCATTTTTGCACATTAAGCATATATCATATGAAAAAAAATCTGACAATAAACAAAGCCAAAATACAACTATTGATTTGAGCTCGAATTTCTAACCCTGAACCAGTGGTTCTGGGTTTTTTCCCCAGCAGAGTCGCCAGAGCTATCACACCTCATTTTTTTTCGCAAATTCCGCGAGGGCGCGATGGGAGTGTTTCCAATTAAAGGACAATCGAAACGAAATTTATTTATTCAATTCAGAGTCACCACTTGGGAGATTTATGGTGTCCCAAGTCACCGGTTGAATCCCGAATCGAGGAAAAGAATGACTCCGTTTAACGGTCCGCGAACCAGAAATCCGGATAAAGAATTCTGTTAACCCGGGAGAAGGTGTTAGGCATTCCCGAGTTCCGTGGTTCTAGCACGGTCGCTCAATTGTCATATCTGGCTTATTTATCTGATTTATACTATGCTTTTACTTATGTGCAAATTTCAACTTTCAACTGCTTTTGATTATTATTATTTTTATAAGAATTTCAACGTAATAAAAATGCACCTCGAACCACGTCGTACCAGTACGCCCATGGTTGTCAACACATTTCGACTAAGTTGAGATTTGGATTTGGGTCACATAAATGTGCACCCTATTTTAAGAAGATAAAATTATTTATAGTGCGCGCCTAAAGAGACTACGTCTTGGTTAACTTTTGAAAAGATCGTGAAATTCGTTAAACGGTCCTCCCGAATCTAAGTATTTTAGTAATTTATTGAGGACCTCGTGCGTGTTATTCTTGAAAGACGCTCATCTCACTTCATTTTTAAAGGGCAGAACCTGTGATGTGCTATGTTTTCTATTGTTGTTTTTTTTTAATAAAGAAGAATAATCTTAATTAATTAATATCGGTAAACGACCTAACTCTAAAATTTACTTTCAAACTAATCTCAATCATATGCTCATGAATTGCAGAAGGAAACATGCCTATCATTTTATTCGAAAATATACAGGATCGGATAGTTTGGGCCTACTGCTATGGAAGCCGCGCCCAAGAGGCATTTTATCACTTTGACTGTACATGCGAACAACAATCGTCTGGGCTTCATATTTGAGTCCACCAAAGCTATTTAAAACAGTCGCTTGAAAAATATTAATTTCCAAAGGTAAACTAACTCGTTAAAATTCAGATTCAATTTTCATGCTTGAATTGACAAATCTATGCCTTTCATGTTGCACTTATCCCTGAATAACTTGCAGACTTAACATAACTATTACTGGATCTGAAACTTTAGCCTTATTAATACTTGAATCAATCTAAAAGTTCTGTTCAATTATTTACAACAATTGGCTAATCAAAACAAATTGAAACTAATCTATCATCAGGGCTTCACAGAACTAGAGCAGAGTTCAACTAACAAAAACATGGAACTACTGTTCAAACCCATAGGTGTATTGTATCATGAATACCTAATCCTAAGTACATGTCAAATTTAAATCTCTAAATGACAGAACATATATTAGTAATACAACTACTTAGAACTATAACGATTCCAAACAGCAATTCCATAGCATAACAACTTTGATTCTCATTTTTATTTCAACCATAATTCTACAGGATGTTGGTTCAGAACATATACCTGTGATTTGGAATGAAAGTAGAAGAAAAGAGCGTCAGCACTAAGGAACATGGATACGGCAGTATCAACAGCAAACACCAGCAATAGTTATGGACTTCAAACCAATCCAACACCAGTTCCAAACCAACTCAAACCTCAACCAATGACCCAAAATCAATTGTGACACCAAACAGCGACAGAACATAAGTACCAGCAATCAATAGAAGTCAAACAATAGACCTCAAACACTTCAATTGATATGACTGAACTAGAGACTGTCACTTAATAGTTAAGAAGCAAAGAAATCAGAATTATTTCAGAAATGAAATATTAAGAGAAGCTCTCCAAAACTCTCCCAATTTTCCTCTCTTTCTCTCATGTGTCCTCTCTGTATTTTTTTTTCAGAATTGTATCTCTCCAGTGTATTCCCTGTTTTTTTCAGAATTCTCTCCTCTAAGAAACTCCCAAATCTATCT
Organism: Nicotiana noctiflora; assembly: GCA_032618575.1. NCBI lineage: Eukaryota > Viridiplantae > Streptophyta > Magnoliopsida > Solanales > Solanaceae > Nicotiana > Nicotiana noctiflora. The sequence goes on along the minus strand of JASVEL010007090.1, from coordinate 54,957 downwards.
GTATGTCCCCCCTTTTTTTCATTCCATTCTGCTGGCTTTTATAGACAAAGAAGACAGCCCTTTCCTTTCCAATTCCCTCCTCTTATTGCCTAGCACATGCATCCCTTTACCCTTTAATCACTCCCCCATGTGTTTTCATTTTCCAGCCCTAAAAGCACTCAAAAATATTAAATAATTAATTTTTCATTCTGACATTCTCTCCCCAGTGCACTGATTTAGTGTCTAATACCAATTATTAATTAAAAAGTATACGGACAGCTATGAACTTTGACAATCACATGGCTTCCCACTTAAACCACAACCTTTTAAATTCAGTAATTAATGGATGCCAACTATGACCTATGGATTCATGAAATTTAAACATTGAAATAGTTTCTCTAATCACTGCCTATGATCACAACACTAATATTTGAAACAGCTATGTCCAATTCACAGCCTAATTTAAAATCAACAATGATTCAAAACACAATCCAACAGTGGTTCTGGATATAATTAACAGTGCCAATTTCTGTCCTAAGGTGCTGTCAAATAGAATTAAGAAACTAATCGACAATGTTCCACTAATCGATTGCAATGCGTACAATTGATAACAATCAATTGACAAAAATAGTGACTTCACAAATTTCGGGCAGACTCAAGGGTCGATAATTCAAGCTAATTTATTTGACGACCTTAAATAAATTAATCATACAAAGAAATTACAACAACTACCATACAATCAAACAGACAAGAAGAGAAATGAACCAACCAAATAAAAGGTCTGATGAAAAAGAAAAGAGAAATATTAAGAAAGAATCGAAACGGGATGAAATACTATAGTATAACCGTGTACAACAGAATAAATAAAACAAAAAAGAAAAAAAATACCTTAGTTGACCCGCCTGTGCTTGGACCCGACCATTTGAGGTTGAATAGAGTTTAATTGAAGTGTTCTCAATTGAGAACACCTCAATTAAATTCTATTGGACCCCAATACTTCAATTGAACCGATGTATTTCAACTATCCAATTTTTAGTGTTCTTCAAAGCTTGATTTGGGGTTCGAGTGATTTGGACTCGATTCGAAGGGAACCAAAGTTATACGGGGTATGAGGGAGGTCTGCGGAGTAATTGGTGTGAATTTGGAGCCGGTTGGAGTGGGTTCACGTTTTGCTCGAGCCTTCAAATGAAGATTTGAGGCGGCTTAAGGCGATTCGATGTTAACGGAGTGTGCATTTGGAGAGGGGGAGTTAGGGTGGTTTAGGGGTGTGATTTTGGCGGTCATCGGCGTCGGCGCCGCCGGCTTGAGGTGGTGGGAATGGAGGGCGGCGATAGGGACGGGGAGGGGTTCTTAGGGGGGGCGGGCGTGTATCTGGGGAATATATAGTGGGTAAGGGAAATTGATCTTGGCCGTTCGATCAACCAAGATCAACTGCTGGGATTAATTGACGTTATATTACGTCGTTTTGAGCATCTCCTGGGCTAAAGTCTGGTCCGGGTATAAGGGGTAGATTGGGCTTGGTTCAAAGGCTGTTTGGGGTGGCCCAATTCCAAATTTTTCCCATTTTCTCTTTTCTTCTCTTTTTATTTTGCTGCTAAATTAATTTCAACAAGATTTTAAAATCCTAAGTTAAATTATAGGACAAAAGTAACTTATCAATATTAATTAACTTCTAATATCAATTAAACACACACATTTAAATACCAAAAATAAAATAAAATCACACAATTGGACAATAAATGGTAAAATGCAAAAGATGCATTATTTTTGTTACTTTTCATTTTCGTAAAACAAACCTGATTACTCTAAATTACAAACATGAATTTATATGCAAATGCAAATATTTTTGTATTTTATATTAATTTAAATAGAAATACGCACACAAAATACAAATAATAAGAGCAAAATAACACAAAAAATCACAAAAATCACGCTCAACACAAAACTATTTTGTTTTGCGTTTTTGGGAGTAATTCTCATGTATGGCAAAAATCACGTGCTCACAATTAATAATGCCATAAAAGAAAATGTAGCTTAGGGGGGATCATTAAAACTACCATACATAAAGAGTTAGCCTCACATACCTTAATTTCCTGTCCTTGAGCGTAATATAACATTTGTCAACCCTTTGAACTTTAATTTATATCAATACAAGTCAAAGGGATTCTAAATTAGCAACAATACTCAATATTTTGGTCACTTAGGCATTTTATCAAGCACTTGGTGGCATAAAGCTTCATAGCCTTTATTAATAGTGTCTTTACACCCAATAACTCATTCTCTTACTCCTGGATAAATTCTAAAGTCTCAAATGGTTATAATCTGCATTATTCTTTATCACCCAAAAGTTAATTAACACCCATTACCAATAATAACAAATCAACAACCCAAACCTATCACCGTTCATGATTTTTTGTCAAACCCATCAACTCATATCTCATGAAATAGAGTCTATAATTGTTAATTCACTGATAGAATCAATTAAAGGGTGAAGATATTACCTTTCTGACGTTCAATCTGCTTGAATTCGAGTTCTAGGGTTTCTTCTATCAACAATAGTGTCCCAATCAATATCTAATCATATGGAGGGTTTGCCCATGTTAATAAGATGTTGTAAAATTGAAATTAACTTAGAATCACTATTAGAACTTACCTTGGGTGGTGGAGATACCCTTATGGAGTTAGGTGTTTTAGAGTATTCCTTTCTAGAGCAAATTTTTATGTTTTGGGGCTATGGGGAAAGAAATATGGCTAAAAGAACGACTTCCCAAGTTGACCACCACGTCCCAGTAGGAACAACAGTGGTCCCAACCATGGTAAATAGCTATAACATTACCTAACGATCGCGTTCGCGGCAAAACGCTACCAAACGCGGTTGTTATGCACTATTTTGTAAAATGATGATAATGTTTTGCACAGAGCTCCGTTTAGGTTTCTCGATATAACATTGGAAATCTATTTGTAAGGCCTACAACTTTCATGCTTTAAGTTTTCCCGAGTTTCTTACAAATTGTTACTGAATTCCACTGGAAAATGCACTTTCTGCAAACTTAGTCGATTTCGCCGAATCTTATGCACCTTACGTTCCATCTTGATTTTGAAACGACTATTTTCACCAATAATCATCCCGATAGGATTTCATATGTCCAAAATCTAACCTTACTACTCCTTTATCTCATTTACACCTAATTCGAATGTGCGGGTTGTTAAAAATATCATGACATGAGATTTGAATACTTGAAACTTGATTGTTATAATATGAGACATGAAATACCGGTTTACAACCGCTAATTATGGTGAAATTTTTAACTCATAAACTACTTACCTGATCCTTCATAGGATCCTATATGTGCCGATATCTCTATGATTGAGATTTCCTTTCTTCCCAACTCTTATAACACTTTTATAGGAAAAATGTTTAGAAACACCCAATCCTCAACTTAAAACTCTAGGTCACTATATTACATGTTCGAATAGGACTTTTGGCGACTTTGTGCTGTCTTCAAATGCTCTTAAATCAAATTAACGTTATCCTTAGAGTGATTGGCCAAATTTGATCCTAGAAACTCTACTTCGCCAACTTCGAACCAACTATGGCAATCTACACCTTCACCCATAAAAATCATTCTTTTAAAATAAGCGAGGTAATCATATTATAAGGTCCATACATACCATCTCCACTAAAGGATGTGTGTGTTCTAAGATAATTCAGAATCTTGGCCACACAGTCTGGCACTTTGTTTTTCAAGTCGTTCCACAAATAAATCCCCTTAAGGTCATGATACATCTTTGGAAACCTTCTTAGATAGAATTTCTGTGATTATGGGCTTCTAACATTTTCCTCCCTCGCAAAGTCCATCTACGGTTGGAACACACAATGTATCCTGGTACCTTGAAGAACCATAATCTTCCCCATGTTCAAACGCCATCATATTATGCATGTGAATCCCCTCTTTTAGCTTCAACAAGTAGGTTTCACCAAACCGTTTCTCCTTCACTTCGGCTATTAAGGAGGGACATGCCTTGTTCTAGACAACAACTCCACTATCTTTATTGTTCGAAAGTCGAACTCCTACCTTGGCTCTGTAGTGAACTTGATTCAATATAGCTCTCTTGTCTACCTCATTCATCAGCTATACTTCCCACACATTATTACCTTACTAAGCACTCTCTGAAAATACTTTAGTATTATTGTGAGCTAAGTCTCTGACCACTACCCGTAATATTAGAGTCTCGTGCAATGACACTACCCTCGTAATACATAAATGGGCATGATTTTATAGTTTTTCTAAGCATACTAACTATGTAGGTTTCAAATCTCTAACTTGACTTACTGATGATATGCACATCTCTCCCTTACAACAATAAGATCTTGCGCTCGCAGATCATTCTCTTTTGTAGGGATTTGAATAACTTTTGTTGTCTTCTGAAAAAGAGAAATTTTGTTTTTTGCACTTGATGCCAGCGATGACTCATCTTTCAACTTAATTATGAGAAATCTTCCTTACTAGGAAAAACTAAATTACTTACGTAAGGGAATGCTAATGTATTCACAATTATCATACACAATCTTAATGATTTAATTCTACTCACTCTATAAATCTTGGGAAACCCTCTTTTCGATAATCCTTATAGGCTATTCTTCTATAGTTTGATCTCTTACTTCTAGTTGATTTTTTCCCCACTATTGTCACGCTCCAACCTTGAAAGGCGTGGAAGGCACCTGGTGCCGCACTGGCCCAAGCGAACCACTTTATAACTCATTCATTCGCATGTACAATTGTAAGTGGGCAAATGTTAATATCAATGAACATTCTTTGAGAAATATGAATACATGTGGGCCATCAAAGCCGCTGACATACTGTACATAATAAATTTGTGTCTACAAGGCCTCTAAGATTATTTGACATAAAAAGGATAGGGTACCGACCTACCCATAAATCTGTAGAAAAAATCCAACATGATGATTTATAAACATGGTTGCACCCCGAATGTGGTGGAGTCTTACCGATCCTTCGCTGAATGCTAAACTCATCTACTATGAGGGCTCGTCAAGCTGGTTGTCTTTACCTAAAAGTCTGGATAGCTCTGTAAATCATGAAATATTTATGTCATGCATATGCATATAAATGTCATGTGATGCATATGTTTGTACGTACATAACATCATCTAGCCTCTGAAAGCAACTCATCATATCATCTTGGCCACTATGGGCAAATCATCAATGTATACCAGTTGATCAGGTGGTGGTGCGCATATAAGGCTGAACCCTTTTCCCATATCTCATATACATATATACACGTACATAACGCCATCTGGTCATGGGTGAATGTACATGAATGCATTGCATGAGAAGTATGTCAATAAAATCTCTTGTAATGTCATAAGACCATTATGCCTTTGATTAATACCATGAAACAAACTTTATCAACTTACATATTTTGTGACATACACATAGATAATAGAATAATATGACACTTGGGGAGGCAGGAACACATAGCCCCAGAGTATTTCTAAGAATAGAGTCGTTTGCTCGTTTCTTCTTTATAACTTAGATCATGCCCAAAAGAAAGACGGGATAGCCTTAACATAGATGAGTTGATTCTCTTTACAATCCCTCCTACAAAAAAGTTCATCTTACCATACTTCTAGATAAAATCAAATTTCTGTTGACCAAATTTATTTTCACAGTTTTCTATCATTTCCATCCCAGCTCCTGCTAGTCTTACAGCCCCCGTGTCTACACTGTTTCATCTGTGAACCTTTATCCGACTCAAGTTGACCATACCCAAGAAAGAAACTCAACTTTTTGTAATTCAAAGAATTAAGTTAAAAGTGAAGATTGCCTTTTGCATAAGTATAGTCAGCTTGGATGTATACTTATCAGTTTCACTTTACTCCATATATTGGAGCGGGTTACCTTCGAGGATGTCACAAGTATAAATTTGGGAGATTTCATGAAGTGGAAGGAGTAACTTGACCTGACCTCATAACTTGTACCATTTATCTCAGCATGCGAGTGGAGAAAAGACATACCACTAAATTTCTAAACAGTTGCAATTCTTAAAAAGATGGATTTTGTGGAATACGTTCAACCTTTTTGCCTTCAAAAAAATGAGATAAGTTGGTGCATATATCCTCAAGTCTTGCCACCTATACTAATTGCTTAAGAGTCATCTTAAATAGGGGGGAGGGGTACCACGTTCTTTGCCTATCTTATTTAACTAAGTAATCCTCCATTGATCAATTGTCAACCAATTACCCACATAATTAAGAATTATCTAATATCACTTAATATATTGCACACTTTTAATACATTTTATGTATCCTACTATCGTTGTCATGTGGTACCATATTCTCACGACTTTAAACCGGACCCAATCGTGATGGCACCTCTCGTGATGACAAAACCAGCCAACACTTTTACATTTCAGTTTTAAACAATAAAATAATAAGAATTGTATCTAAAGCATAATAAACAATCTTAAAGTGATAGATAATAGTATAATTTGCGGAAAATAAGCCAACACAGTCCAATACCGGTGAGTCACTATAATCCGGATAATAAAAGAAAGGTCTACATATTCTGGTACAAGTTAAAAACAGAGGAAGATAAAATAAAGGAAGAAGCTCTGGGCTGCGAACGCCGACAACTACCTATAGAATCTTCGAATCCGCCTAATCTGGAAAGTTCAACACTTACTAGCAAGACCCGATGCACCTGATTTGCACACGGGGTAAAGGAATTAAAGTGACTACTCTAACTCAGTAATAATAATAATAATAATAACAAAATATTGAAAGCAAGAAATCAAGTAAGGCACATTATGGACAATAAGGAAGCAGTAAAGACGTGTAAAATTACTGAGTTCAGTTTAAACATCATAAAATTCCTTTTTTAAAATTTAGCAAGCAAAAGATAGGCAAACAGGAAAGATAAACACATAAAGGATTGCCCCTCAGGCACATTGGCATACATATCTAAGTCCCTCAGCTTCATAATTATAATCTGTGTTTCCTCACAACATAAGCCCTCAGCCTTACTCAGTCAAAATCTCACAGGCACTAAGGCAACAGTAAACATAGTGCTCAGCCTAAAATATCATTTAAATATTAAAGCAGAGTAAACATGGCCGAGTTATGAAAAAAAACAGTACAATATAGCATGACTGAGTTCAAGTATAAAGTCAAAACAGTTAGGACATATCAATACAAATCACCTAAGGGTTCAAATAATAGGCACGACGCCCAATATGGTATTCTGCCCAAAACATGATGATAGTAAATAGTTTTCAGTCAAATATACGGTTAAATAGTCATTCAGGACGAACTAAGTCATAATCCCCAATAGTGCACGACCCTACGCTAGTCATCTAGCGTGTGCGTCACCTCAATATAGCACTATGATGTGCAATCCGGGGCTTTATACCCTCAGGACAGTATTTATAATTATTACTCACCTCTATCCGTCCAAACTCTACCCCGCGATGCCTTTGCCTCACGAATCGGCCTCGACTCGCGTCGAATCTATCCAAAATCAGAATTTCGGTGTCAAAATATGCAAAGGGAACGAAGCCCAAGCGAAAATAATCAATTTATAGCATAAATACCAAAATTATCAAAACCTGATCCTGGGCCCATGTCTCAGAATTTGATAAAATTAACATCAATAGATTTCTTATCTCCCCGTGAGTTCGTACATATCAAAAGTTCTTAAATCCGACCATCACTTCTTCAGATCTTCAATCAAAGGCATAAGTTTCTAAGCATTTGTTTTCCCAAATTTAACTCTTAAATTCTATTAATTACAGCCCTAATCCACACTACAATACCATAGGAACGCGTTTTAGGTCCAAAATCCATACCTCCATGAAGTTCACGTGAAATATTTCTTCAAAATCGTCCAAATAGCTCCAAAGTCGACTTATAAGTGGTGAAATAGCTCAAAATCGCGAGGGAAATAACTTATACCTTTTGGACCAGGGATTTCGCATTTGTGGCCAATTTCTCGCTACAGTTGTACCGCATTTGTGGTCCTTGAACCGCTTACGTAATTTTCACTTAAACTACTAAACACCCCATCTACAATGCTCAGCCCGCACCTGTGCCATCGCAAGTGCGGTTCTTCTACCGCTTCTGCGATTTCCTGCCAACCTCACCATCTTGCGCGTCTCCAACTTGTCTCCCGCATCTGCGAGGTCGCACTTGCGATTCTTCTACGTACCGCATATGCATATAGCACAACAACAATATGGCTTCAGCTCTCAAACTTAACTCCAAACCTTCCATTAACCATCCGAAATCACCCCGAGGCCCCTGAGACCTATCCAAAGGCACCAACAAGTCTTAACTACTATTCAAACTTATACCAATCTTGAGAACACCTCAAACAACATCAAATAAACCAAAACACATTGGATTCAAGCCTCACCTTAAAAAAATTTCTTTGAATTTACGCTTTTGATCAAAAATCCAACTAAACCATAACCAAAAGACATAAAATTTTGCATAGATATCCCAAATGACTCAACAGAACTATTAAAACTCTCAGACTTCCAATTCGACCCCTATATCAAAATCTAACATATCAACTTGAAATGTCAAAATACCAACTTTGCCAATTCAATCCTAAACCTACTTCGAAACTCCTAAACTCATTCTGATCACTCTCCTATGTCCCAAATCACCTCCTGAAGCTATCCGAACCATCAAAACTCACATTCGAGCCCTCTAACACATAAGTCAATATCCGGTTGACTTTTCCAACTAAAGCTTTCTAAAAAGAGACTAAGTGTCTCAAACCTTACCAAATCCTTTTTGAACTCATGACAACCAACCCGATAACATATAGGACTGATAGACAAATCCATAAGAAGCAGAAAATGGGGAAAATAGAGTGGTAACTCATGAGACGACAGGCCGGGTTGTCATACATATAAAATATATACATACACTATTATTTTATTAATATATCCATGTAAAAAATACACATATTATCTCAACTTCAAATTTTCTTAATCTCATATAAAAAGTACAAATCTTTGTACACTTAATTCTTAATGTGGTAAAAAAAACCTTCTTTTCTTGTGAGAAAGTAATTTCTATCTTTATAATAAAGATAATCTCATAATGTTTTTCATATTATGTGTATAATTTTGAAACATATTCAGAAGTAATAATATTAATAGCTATATAAAATTTTATTTTTCAAAATTTTTAGTAAGGTTTTCCACTCAAAATACCACATCAAATATATATAATGGTGTTAATGTTGCTAGACAGACGAAATGTAACACTTGAAAGGCGATTATACGTCATCACTTTCAGCCATTTATGCACAATAAAAGACCCTTGAATTTCCTTTTAAACAAACACTAGAAGCTCGTTTCATATTCAAAACAGTAGGAGTGCCCAGCTGTCTCAGGTGCAATAGCGCCTAAATGAATTTTCAAGTTATAATACATTTCTGAAATTCAAGGAGCATGGTTGTTTTGGTATCTGAAAGAGCTAATATTCAACTTATCATCACCATTAAACAAAGCAGATAAATTGCTGGAAATTTACAAACAAAATGACCATCTAATATGGTAATGACACAAAAATTAGAAATAGATATCACATTACACCAAAAATTTATCAGTCTGCTTTTTAACATAATCTTATAAACCAAATTAACACACCCGATTTAACTTCCTTCTCCTCGTTAGGACATTCATTCTCGAATGTTAACTCTTTTAGATTTACAAAATTTTCAGTAGGGTCTCCTTTGTAACTTAAACTAAAACCCAAATTATATCTGAAGTGTCACGACCCAAAAACTGACCCGATCGTGATGGCACCTATCGTGATACTAGGCCAACCACTTCTTTCCAAATAAGAACCAAAGAAAATAATATATTTAACAAAAAACAAATAAGATAAAAGTAGAGATTAAATCCAGCAAAAACAACTACAAGCACGACCTCGGGTGTCATTATGTCCTGAGCCAAAATTACTACAACTTTTCCAAATAACATGACCAACACGGTCTGACAATATCCAACAAATATATTAAAGGAAGATAAAGAATGAGAAGCCAAAACTGCGATCGCCAAGCAGTTACCTTCCAATCTCCAAGGAAAAGTCCACAATGATATGATCAGCAGCCGCTAATGTGGCCTGAAATACTAGGATATGCACAAAAGGTTGTAATAACCGGCTGGTCATTTTAAAAATTCATGCCCTGATCCCTTGTTAACTACTTTTCCCACGTTTGTTTCTATTATATTGATTTGCCGAGATATTTGATTTTGAGTTTCGGAGCGTTTTGGGACACTAAGCCCCTAAAAGAGAGCTTAAGCATTAGTATTTGGACCATAGCCATATCAGTGTGAACATGACGCCGGAATGAAATTATGTCGGTACTGTTAGCTCCATTGGGTGATATCGGGCTTAAGGGCATGTTCAGATTATGTTTTGGAGGTCCGTAGCTTAATTAGGCTTGAAATGCCGAAAGTTAAATTTTTTATGTTTCTGGTTCAATAGTGAAATTTCGATATCTGGATCGGAATAGAATTCTGGAAGTTGGGATTACTCTGTAGAGTTGAATATGACGTGTTTGCAAAATGCCATGTCATTCGGATGATGTTTGGTAGAATTTTTGATCGAAAGCATAATTGGAGAGTTTTTGAAGTTCTTAGGCTTGAATCTGATGTTAATTGGTTGATTTGATGTTATTTGAGGTGTTTCGAAAATTTGTATAAGTTTTGATGGTGGTATATGACTTGTTCGTGCTTTTGATTGAGGTCCTGGAGGCCTCGAAGTGATTTCGAATGGTTAACGGGAAGTTTGGAGTTGAGATTTTGCAGCTCAAGCTGCTAAGTTTTTCTGTCATAGCTGCACATGTGGTTAGGGGAGAGCAGGTGCGACGATCATAGAAGTCAGATCAATGTTGCAGATGCGGCCAAGGTGAAGGTAGCGAAAACTGCAAGCGGGAGGTGTGGCCAACCTGTGGGACCGCAGATGCGGAATTTGGGTCGCACGTGCGGAAAAGGGGACTTAAGTGAAAATCGTAGAAATGATTTCCTTGACCGCAAAAGCGGAAATGGACCTCAGGTGTGAAAAAACATGGGTCGAAAAGCATAAAAATATTTTCTTCGCGAACTCGGGTTATTTTTCATAATATTTCAACGGGAAGAAGCTTTTGAGAGCTTCAAGGAGAATTTGCAAAGAGATTCATTGAGGTAATGTACTTGGTTCCTAACCTCGTTATTATGGTAATTTTTTTCGTATTTAGCAAGAAATTTAAGAGAGAAATATGTGGTAATTTGGGGGTTATGGCTTGATTAATTGGAGAGCTTTGAGTGTTGGAACCATTTGGGGTTCAATTTTTGTACTTTTCATATGACTGAACTCGTGAGAGTGTGAGGATTCCAAATTTTTAAATTTTACCCAATTCCACGACGTGGGCCCAAGGGGCATTTTGTCTTTTTTTTTTCTAAATTTGCGTAGTAGCTTAATTAATTGGTGAATCAATTACTTGAATTTATATTTATATTGTGCAATTTATTTGAAAAAATTTATGTCATCTGGAGTCGAGTACTCGTGGCAAGAACATGGTTTTAGGTTGATTTTGAGCTAGTTCGAGGTAAGTGACTTACCTAACCTTTTGTGATGGAACTCTCTTTAGGATATGGTATTGTTTATATTTGAAATTCCTTGTATGTGAGGTGACGTGTGCATACTTGTGCTTATTGTTGAAAAACCTATTTTCATTAAGTAACTATAGTTGTGTTCCTTTCCTCTTTATACTGCCTGCAATTTAAGCCTCATGTTAGCTTAGGGAAGCATATTTAGTTGACTTAGTTGTTTTACTTGTTCAAACTGTCTTATTTGTATTACGTGTAATATACTATGTCAAAAATACCTGTTTTACCATTGTATGAAATTTGAATTAAATTAGGTATTCTTCGTGTTGCTGTTGTGTACTTACTTTGGGACTATGGGATGATATCCCGGGATATCCCCCTAGTTGTTGACTTTAGAACTATGGATTTTGTATTTCAGTATATCCCTATGATAACTCGGCCAGTCGTCTCATGAATTACTGCTACGTTTTCCCCATTCTACTTCTAATACTTTGTTTATGGGTACTTTGTGTGATCGGGCTGGTTGGCTCGGGTTAGGAGAGGTTTTGGTAAGGTTTGAGGCACTTAGTCTCTTTTGAGGAAGCTGAAGTGGAAAAAGTCAACTGGATGTTGACTTATGTGTTAGAGGTCTCGGATATGAGTTTGATGGTTCGAATAGATTCGGTAGGTGATTTAGGACTTAGAAATGTGATCGGTATGTGTTTTGGAGGTCCGGAGAAGATTTAGGTTCAAATAGGCAAAATTTGAATTTTGGCATTTTCTGGTTGATGGGTGAGTTGTTTATATAGGTGTTGGAATGGAATTACGGGAGTTGTAGTACTTCTGTTTGTCATTTGGGATGTGTGTAAAAAAATTCAGGTCACTCAGACGTGGTTTGGTAGACTTTTTGGTCAAAGGCGTAGTCTAGAAGATTTTGGAATTCTTAAGCTTGAATTTGATGCCAACTTTGTTGTTTTTATGTTGTTTGAAGATTTTGACCGCGTTCACGAAGAAGGATTTTAATGACTAGGCAGAATGATTTAAAAGGCATATTCCACGATTTTGAGGCTAAGTTCCTCCATGGTTGGGCAATTTTGAAGCTTCTTGAAGGGGATTGAAGACAGAATGAAGGGGGAACACTTGGAGGTAAGATTTATGGACTTTTATACTCGATCTAAGTGTGATTTCTACATAATTAATCAAGGAATTTAAGTCTAATATTGAAGAACTATGTTTTGTAATTGGGGACCTAGAATTTGGGATTTTATGGGGTCGTTTGTGGTTGGATTTTGGTACTTTTTATAAGTATGAACTTGTGGGGAGATAAGGAATCTATTGATGTAAGTTTTATCGAATTCCGATGGGCTCGGGGGTCGGGTTTTGGTTAATTTAGGGATTTATTTTTAATTGATTATCTTCGTATGGGCTTCGTTCCCTTAGCATATGTTTTACATTGTGATTCTGATTTTGGATACATTCGACTTGAGTTGAGGCCGATTCGAGGGAAAAATGCACGCATGCTAGATATTGGACCTGATAGAGGTGAGTAATAACTATAAATCTTGTCCCGAGGGTATAAAACCCGGGATTTCATATCATTGTGCTATATTGAGGTGATGCACACGCTAGATGACGAGCGTGAGGTCGTGCACCATTGGGGATTGTAACTCAGTCCATCCTTAATGACTATTTTATCGTGTATTTGATTGAAAACTAATTTCCCTCATCATGTTATGGGATGAATGCCATATTTGGTCCTCGTGACAACTATTTGGACCCTTAGGGGATTTTTACTGATATTTCCTCACTATTTTTATTTTATATCTATACTTAGTCATGCTATATTACACTATTTTTCTTACTCTATCATGTTTAATGTATTTTAATACCTTAAATGATATTGGGCTGAGCATATTGCTTTACTATTGGCCGAGTGGCTTATGAGATTCTGACTGAATAAGGCCGAGGGCCTGTATTGTGAGGATTCTTTGGGTCGGGCTGCACGCCAGCAACAATGATACACTGTTTATGAGTATAAGGTCGATGGCCTGAGTTGTACGCCACGAGGTGGCTTGATATGAGTTCGAGAGCCTGTTGATTACTCCATGAGATGGATTGATATTGCACTTGCATGATAAGGGGGCCCTCCCGCAGTCTACACACCCCCATCGAGTGCAGGTATCCAAAGATTTAAATAGAGGGGCTGGTGTTGTTCCAAGCGTTGCTCGATGGGCTGATTCTATTGGGATTATTCCTGAGGGGTGGTTCTTTATATGTTTATCTTTTCTAGCTCCCAGTCATTTACTTACTTAACCGTTATAAAGGAATTTTTATGAAGTTTCAACTTTACTATGGTGACTTTATATGTTTTCACTATTCTATTGCTATTGCTGGTTTTATACTACTTCATTATAGAATGTTGATGTTCCTTTGCGCGATTTCTTATCTCTTAGTCTTCATTTATTATTATTTCTCACTGAGTTGGAGTACTAATCTTACTCCTCGTACCCCGTGTGCTGATTAAGGTGCTTCACGTACTGCTTGCGAGGGTTGAGAGCTTCCAGTAGATTTCAGAGATTCACTAGGTAGTTGCCCGGCGTTCGCAACCCAGTGCTTCTCCTTCTATCTTATTCTCTTGTTTTACTTCTCTAATAGACTATGTAGACGCTTCCTATTTTAACCGGTTAGTAGATGCTCATGACTGGTGACACCTCGATGTTGGGCTATGTCTATTCCGAAAATTGGGTTATTCACTTCTATTTTGGGATTATTATTACGTTAAAGACTTAATTTGTATTGATTTTATTGCTTATGAATTAGTAGTATATCAGCTGGCCTTGTCTTTACGAGAGAGTCCATCATGATCGGGTCTCGGTTTAGGGTCGTGACAATCCCCTACCACATTTATATTAAACTATGAGACAGCACCTGGTAGATTTCTCCAATATTGGTGTGACGATCCAAAGGGGTCATCACCTATTTTAAATGAATCACATGATTCTGAGGCCTTGAAAACTTCATTTAGAGTTGCCTTGATTTGCGTGCATAGTCTGAACGTGCAGCCAAAAAATTAAATGTGAAATTATGTGAAAATGCTAAATTTTGATGTTAAAATGAATAAATTTGACTTTATTCAACATTTTGGGTAAACGGACCCAGACTAATAATATGACGGGTCTCGGAGGGCCTGTATGAAAATATGGGACTCTAGCGTGTGTCCGGAATCGAATTCCAAGGTCCTAAGCCTGAGAAATGAATTTTTTTAAAAGAAAATGTTTTTCTAAAATATTTATTGAAAAATTGAAATGATATTGATTAGAACGTGTTGGTATTGGGCACGTATATTGGTTCCAGTGTTCGGTATAGGTCTTATATATGCTTTAAGTCATTTATGTGAAATTTAGTTAAAAATGGACGTCGTTTGATGTGTTTCGGACCTAAATTGGATAATTTGAGGTTTTATGAAGTTTGAAAGAATTTTTGGATTTTGAGGTTTAATTTGATGTTTATGATGTCATTTTGGCAATTTGATCGCATGGATAAGTTCGTATGATGTTACTGAGTTAATACGTATCCTTGATTTGGAGTTCCACGTGCTCGGCTGACTTTCAGGTAGGTTTCGGGATGTCTTAGGCTTAAGATCTTAGATGTTTCAGGTTTAGAGAAATTGCAGATCTCTGAACCCGCTAGTGCGGTCCACGGTTGAACTTGTACGGTTTGTAGTGGAGGGTGTACGGGCGCAGTCAACTTTGTGCGATCCGCATAGCAGGTCCAGAGACTGTACCCTCAGGAACCAAGTTGTCTAGTCGCGGTTCATTTTGTGCAGTCCACACAGGGTCTCAGAAAGGGCTGTGAAGCCGTGGTCTATTTTGTGCGGTCTGCACTGGGGTCCTGAGAGGGGCAAAATTGACGGGATTTTCAGTCATTTATGATTTTTCAAAACCCTAAAGATATAAGAGGCGATTTTGTAAATAACTTTTCTTCTCCAAAATGATTGGTAAGTGATTTCTAACTTATTGTCTTCACCACATAACATCGTTTAACATGATTTCAACATAAAATCAAAGATTTTCTTAGGGGAAATTGGGTGTTTTGTATAAAACCTAGGTTTTGCAGAAAAATGGGGATTTGGACTTCAATTTGAGGTTCGATTTCAAATACAAATTATATACTTGAGTTCCGGGGGAATGGGTAACCGAGTTTTTGTTCGAACCTCGGGTTTTGACCACGTGGGTCGAGGGCGATTTTTGACTATTTGGATAAAACTTTGGAAAACTCATTTTCATGCATTGGGGTTGATTCAGGTAGTGTTTGTTAATGTAACTAAGTAATTTGTGATTAGATACGAGCGAATTGGCGGTGGAAGCAAGGGGTAAAGCTATAATTGAGGTTTGAGTTGTGTTAAAAGCATAGAGGTTTGCTAATTTCTTCTTGTTGAGTACGACGTATAGGCATGTTGACGAGTATCTATATGTTGGTGGCTAGCATGACCGTGAGTCTTTAAATTGTGAATATCTTGATTTTGTTCCATTTCTCTTGCCTTGGTGATGATTCATATTGTTGTGAAAAGCTTGTGAAAGGAAATTGTGACTTGTGAACAACTAGGTACATTGTTCAAGTTATATTACAATTGTGAACATATATGAAATGGTTGAACCATTTGGAGCATTGGCTCAAGTGGTAAAGTAAGATATGAAAGAAAAGTAAAAGGGAGCGAAAGAGTATTAAATTGTACGATCGTCAGGATATTTTTGTTTATTGATTATTTTCCCTTGCCGGGACATTGAGATTATTGATTTTGTACCCTTGTCGGGATTTAATTTTTTAGTTATGTTCCCTTGGCAGGATTTTTAGTATTATGGTGGAGATTGTGACGACCCAAAGGGTCATCACCTATTTAATTAATCATTTCGAGCTTCTGAGGCCTTGAAAACCTCATTCTATGTTGCCTCGATTTACGTGCACAATCCGAGCATGTAGCCGGAAAGATTTTGTAATAGAAAATATGAATTCTATGAGAAATTTGGATAAAAATGATATTAATATTGATATGGTTGACTTCGGTCAACATTTTTGGTAAACGGATCCGGACCGAGATTGGATGGTCCCGAGAGGTCCGTAGGAAAATATGGGACTTGGACATGCGTCCGGAGTCGAATTCTGAGGCCTAGAGCCCAAGTTATGAATTTTTCTATGAAATTGTTTTTGATGTAATTGTTAAAGGAAATGAATTAATTGACCTTGGTATCGGGCTCGTATTTTGGTTCCGACGCCGGTACAAGTCTTAAATATTATATATGTGATTTCTGTAAAGTTTGGTGACATTCGGATGTCGTTTGAGATGTTTTGGACCTTGAGTTCCAAGTTAAGAAGTTTTGAAAATCAAAAGTATGAAAATCATAAGTTTGAGGATTGATTTGATTAAAACGAAGTGATATTGGCGATGTGATCGCACGAACAAGTTCATAATGTGTTTTTGAGGTTATGTACATGTTTGGTTTGGAGCCCGGGGGGCTCGGGTAAAGATTTGATAGGCCGTTGGATGAAATTCTGAATTTTTGCACTGCTGGTTTTTCACCCAGCTGTTGGCTTCGCAATTGCGAAGTATTTCTCGTAATTGCGAAGGGGACAGTATAAGGCAAGGCTCGCAAATGCGAAGCCCCATTGACCCAGCCTTGTTCGCAAATGCGAACAATTGTTCGCATTTGCGAAAGTCCCCAGAACCTGCCTATGTTCGCAAATGCGAACAAATGTTCGAAACGCGAACGTCCCCAGGGTCTGCCTATGTTCGCAAATGCGAACAACAATTTGCAAATGCGAACATTCCCTATACTGCCTGTGTTCGCAAATGCGAACACTCCCCTTTTCTGCCAGTGTTCGCAAATGCGAACAAAAGTTAGCAAATGCGAACTTCCCAACCTTAGCTTATTTTTCAAACTCCAGAAATTGGTCGGGGTTCGCAATTGTTCGCAAATGCGAACACAGAGACCTGTAAAACACGATTTTCAGTTCATTTCTTCACTTTTTACAAAACAAAAACACCCATTTGCGATTCTTCACGGATTTCTTCTTCATCAAAACGATTGTAAGTCACTTTTTACTTAATTCTTTCAATTCCTAACATCATTAAACATGTTTTTCATAAGAAATCAATGATTTTCATGGTAGAATTCTTGTTTTTGTTAGAAAATAGGGTTTTTCATAAATTGGGGAATTGGACCTCGAATTGAGGTCCGATTTTGAAACAAATCATATACATGAACTCGTGGGGGGATGGGTAACCGGATTTTGGTCCTAACCCCGAGTTCCGACCATGTGGGCCCGGGGTTAAAATTCACTATTTCGGGCAGAATGTTGTAAAAGATGTATTTGGTCTTAAGAATTAGTTTGTTGAGTAGTATTGATGATATTAAATCAATTATGTATAGATACGATTGGAGTGGAGCCAAAGTTGAAAGAAAAAGACATTTCCACGGATTTAATTGTTCAAAAACACTCGAGGTAAGTGTTTGTTCTATCCTAGCTTGAGGGAATAGGATTATGTGTTATGTGTTATGTGATTGAGTGCGGTGTATGGGCTGTGGTGACGAGCATCCATACACTGGCGTCTAGTATGACCGTGAGTCGTTGAATAATGATTATTTTGAGATATATTACAGATGAATTGTTATTGTTCTCCCTTGTTGGGACTTGTTGTGAAGATAATTATTGATTGCCATTGATGGGACGGTTTATGAATTACTGTTTCTTTCTTTGCCCTTAACTGTGATTGTTATTTGGGTGAGGAAGAGTGATAAAGCATGAAGGGTGATGCCGTGCCATGTTTATTTATTTATGCACGAAGGTTAATGCCGTGCCATGTTTATTTATTGATTATGCTCGAAGGATCATGTCGTGCCCTGTTATTGAACCATGTACGAAGGATCATGCCGTACTATAGATGTGAGGATGAGAGTAAAAGCACGAAGGGTGATGCCGTGTACTTTATTTGTTTATTTGGTGAGGATGAGAGTAAAAGCACGAAGGGTGATGCCGTGGCAACTGCTTGCTATTTCTTGAATTGATATTACTTGTGTTTACATTATACTTTGTTTTTCCTTGTAAATTTATTAACTGTAGTTAATTGTTGAATTCTTTAATGATATTCCTTATTGTGTTAATACTTGATTATTTCTTGTTATTTTGTGGTACACATATGCATATTGAATTGCACAGGTTTATGTGAGTGTCTAGTCCTAGGCTTGTCACTACTTCGCCGGGATAGGCCAGGCACTTACCAGCACATGGGGTCGGTTGTGCTGATGCTACACTTCTGTGCGTTTTTGCACAGGTCCAGGTTACGATCAAGAGCAGCAGCAGCGGTAAATTGATTGCGTGGGAGTTGATCACATTTGAGACCGAGGTAGCTTGCAGACGTCCGCAGGCCCTGCGTCTCTCTCTTTATTTATGTTATTAGCTGTAGTCTCTTTGTTCCGAGACAAACAGAATTATGTTATATTTCCTTCGGACTTTTATGTGTAGTATTCCATAGTAGTTCGTGAGTTGGTGACTCCACGTCTTGGGTAGAGGATTTCAGTATGATTTTCACTTTGTAATTAGTTATTTTTATTTTGATAAAGTATTCCGCATTTATTTAATTAAAATTGTGTTAAAAATAGGATAGTATGAATACGGTGGCTTGCCTAGCTACCACGAGTAGGCGCCATCACGATCCCGATATTGGGGGAAAATCCGGGTCGTGACAAGTTGGTATCAAAGCTCTAGGTTACATAGGTCTCGCCACTCACGAACAAGCTTAGTAGAGTTTGAGAGGTAGGTACGGAGACGTCTGTACTTGTCCTCCAGAGTCTATTGAGTTAGGAAAGAGTCTCTCATTTGTTCTTTCTTGTCGTGCGACTTGTTCCTCAATTGCTGATTGAATTTCTATTATGTCTTTTCGCAGATGGTGAGGACACGCGCTTCTTCGTCCGCTGACCAGCAGCCCGAGCCCCAGGCAGCTCCCGTGAGGGGCAGGGGCCAAGGCCGTATCAGAGGCCGTGGTAGGGGTAGAGCTCAGCCCCAGGTAGCTACTCCAGAGGTGGAGCCTCATATTGAGATTGACGAGGAGGTTCCGGTTCCAGCAGCTCCAGTGGGCCCAGCTCAGGTCCCAGGAGAGGCTTTATTTACCCGGATCTCCGGGATGCTTTGGTCAGAATAGTAGGATTCATGGACAGCATTGCCAGAGCGGGTTTATTATCAGTTGCCCCAGCCACTTCTCAGGCTGGAGGAGGGGCCCAGACTCCTATTGCTCATACTCCGGAGCCAGTAGCTCCTCAGCCTCAGGCACCGGTAATTCAGCCAGCTGTGGCCACTCAGTCAGGTACCACAGCTCATGCCGGTGATGGAGCGGCCATGACTTCTGATTCGTTATGGAGGCTTGATCGGTTCTCCAAGCTATTTACCACTACGTTCAGTGGAGCCGCATCAGAGGATCCTCAGGACTTTTTATTCAGTTGCTATGAGATTCTCAAGACTATGGGGATCGTGGAGACAAACGGAGTTGACTTCTGTACCTTCAGACTTGCAGGATCCGCCAAGACTTGGTGGAGAGATTATTGCTTGACTCGACCAGCAGGGTCCCCAGCTTTATCATGGGATCAGTTTGCGGAACTATTTATGGAGAAGTTTCTCCCTGCTACTCAGCGGGATGTACTTCGGAGCGGTTTGAGCGCCTCCGTTGAGAGTCTTATGACGAGTTACACGGTATGAGACGAGATTTATCGACTTGGCTCGTCATGCGGTGGTGATACTTCCCACGGAGCGGGAGAGGGTCCGCGGTTTATAGATGGGCTTAATCAGCCGATTAGACTCGAGATGGCTATGGGCGTGGGGAGTGACATATCATTTCGGGAGGCGACCAATGCGGCAGGATCAAAATGGTCTTACCATAGGGGGTGGTTATAGGGCAGACAATAAGCCCCGTCACTCAGGTCGATTCAGTGGTTCTTCATCTAGAGGAAGAGATTCTTATGATATCGGTTAGTCTTCCAAGCCTTTTAAGTGAGCCCTCCAGGCTTCACAAGGTATTTCAAGTGATCGTGGCTTCCATGAGAAGTATTTGGATAAGCAGCCCATTACTGCACAACCTCTTTAGAGTGTTCGTGGAGGTCATTCAGGCCGTCAGGGCCAGTCTCATCGCACCGAGGGATGTTATAAGTGCGGTGAGTACATTCACATCAGCAGATCTTGCCCGATATTGAGGGGTACATAGTCACAGCAGCAGGGTCCTCGCCCCATAATTCAGGCACCAGGTGACCCACAGCCTACCCAGCCAGCCAGGGGCGGGGGTAGGGATTATAGAGGTGGAGGTCGAGACCGTAGAGGTGGAGGCCGTCCCGCTAGAGGTAGAGGTCAACCGACAGATGATCATCCCAGAGACATGGTTCAGGGAGGTGGAGCTGAGCCCCGATTTTATGCTTTTCCAGCCAGGCTAGAGGCAGAGGCGTCAGATGATGTGATTACAGGTACCATTCTGGTGTGTGGCAGAGGTACTTCAGTATTATTTGACCCTGGATCTACATATTCCTATGTGTCTTCCTACTTCGCACGGTATTTGGCTGTGCCCAGCTATGCTCTGGATATTCCAGTTTATGTGGCTACGCCAGTGGGTGACTCTATTGTAGTCGATCGGGTGCATCGTTCGTGCGTAGTTATATTTGGGGGTCTTAAGACCCGTGTTGATCTGTTGCTTTTGGATATGGTAGATTTCGATGTCATATTGGGGATGGACGGGTTGTCCCCATACCATGCTATTCTTGATTGCCATGCTAAGACGGTGACCTTAGCCTTGCCAGAATCACCCCGACTAGAGTGGAAAGGTACCTCAAGCCACTCCGTTCGCATTGTTATTTCCTATGTTAAGGCTCGACGTATGGTCGAGAAGGGGTGTCTAGCTTATCTGGCTTATGTTCGTGATTCCAACGCAGAAGTTCCTTCCATTGAGTCGGTCCCTATTGCACGGGAGTTTCCGGAGGTTTTTCCTGCAGACCTGCCGGGCATGCCACACGACAGGGATATTGATTTCTGTATTGATCTGGCATCGGGCACTCAGCCCATCTCTATTCCACCCTATCGTATGGCCCCGCCGGAGCTAAAAGAGTTGAAAGATCAGTTGCAAGACCTTCTTGAGAAGGGCTTTATCAGGCCCAGTGTTTCCCCTTGGGGAGCACTGTATTATTTGTAAAGAAGAAAGATGGCTCGATGCGGATGTGTATTGATTACCGGTTAAACAAAGTGATGATAAAGAACAAGTATCCACTGCCGTGAATTGATGATTTGTTTGACCAGCTCCATGGAGCGAGGGTTTTCTCAAAGATAGACTTGAGGTCGAGCTACCATCAGGTGAAGATCAGGGCGGTTGACATTCCTAAGACAGCCTTTCGGCTCTAGATATGGGCATTATGAGTTCTTGGTCATGTCCTTCGGGTTGACCAATGCCCCAGCAGCATTCATGGAGTTGATGAATCGGGTATTCAGGCCTTACTTAGATCCGTTCGTGATAGTCTTCATAGATGACATCCTGGTGTACTCCCGCAGCCAGGAAGAGCACGAGCAGCACCTCAGAGTGGTTCTTCAGACTCTGAAAGATAACCGACTATATGCCAAATTTTCTAAATGTGAGTTCTGGCTGAGTTCGGTAGCATTTCCGGGTCACATTGTATCGGTGGAAGGTATTCGGGTAGACCCGAAGAAGATTGAGGCGGTCCAAAATTGGCCTCGACCGGCTTCGGTGAGCGAGATCCGGAGTTTCTTGGGATTAGCGAGGTTACTACCGTCGTTTTGTAGAGGGGTTTCTTCTATTGCAGCCCGATGACCAGGTTGACCCGGAAGGGTGTCCAGTTTCAGTGGTCGAGAGGAGTGGGAGGCGAGCTTTCGGAAGTCAAGACGGCCGTGACCACCGCACCGGTGTTGATACTACCTATAGGTACGGGGCCTTATACGGTTTATTGTGACGCATCTCGTACGGGGCTTGGAGCGGTATTGATGCGGGATGGTAAGGTTATCGCTTATGCTTCGAGGCAATTAAAGATACATGAGAAGAATTATCCGGTTCATGATCTTGAGTTAGCAGCAGTGGTTCATGCCTTAAAGATCTGGAGGCATTATCTATATGGTGTGACATGTGAGGTGTACACCGATCACAAAAGCCTACGGTACTTGTTCAAACAGAAGGAGTTGAATCTACGACAGCGGAGATGGTTAGAGTTGCTAAAAGACTATGATGTTACTATATTATATCATCCAGGTAAGGCCAATGTGGTGGCCGATGCTTTGAGTAGAAAGTATGCCGGCATGGGTAGTCTTGCATACATTCCGGTCAGTCAGAGACCATTAGCTCTAGATGTCCAGGCCTTAGCCAACCGGTTCGTGAGATTAGACATTTCTGAGCCTAGCAGGGTGTTAGCTTGCACGGTCGCTCGTTCTTCTTTATTAGAGCGTATCCGTGAGAGGCAATTTGATGATCCTCATTTGCGTGAGTTGAGAGATACAGTACAGCGGGGAGGTGCCACACAGGTAACTCTAGATGATGACGGAGTATTGAGATTGCAAGGGAGAGTTTGTATGCCTAATGTTGAGGGGATTCGAGAGTTGATCTTAGCGGAGGCCCACGGTTCGTGGTATTCTATTCACCCGGGCACTGCGAAGATGTATCAGGACTTACGACAGCACTATTGGTGGCGTAGGATGAAGAAGGACATTGTTGCATATGTCGCTCGGTGTCTAAACTTTCAGCAGGTTAAATATGAGCACCAAAGGCCTGGTGGTGTGTTCCAGAGAATTGAAATTCCCGAGTGGAAGTGGGAGCATATTACAATGGACTTCGTTACTGGACACCCTTTGACTCGGAGGAGATTTGATGCTATTTGGGTCATTGTTTATAGGCTGACCAAGTCAGCACACTTCGTTCTAGTATCTTTCTCTTACTCCTTGGAGAAGTTAGCAAAGATCCACATCCGAGAGATTGTTCGCCTTCATGGGGTGCCGGTGTCTATTATCTCAGATCGGGGAACGCGGTTTACCTCGCGGTTCTGGAGAGCGGTCCAGCAGGAGTTAGG
This sequence comes from Nicotiana noctiflora, assembly GCA_032618575.1. Classification (NCBI taxonomy): domain Eukaryota; kingdom Viridiplantae; phylum Streptophyta; class Magnoliopsida; order Solanales; family Solanaceae; genus Nicotiana; species Nicotiana noctiflora. The sequence goes on along the minus strand of JASVEL010007090.1, from coordinate 31,277 downwards.
CACCCAGGTTTAGCTGAGTACAGCTTTTCATCCTCAAATAGATGGTCAGTCCGATAGGACTATTCAGATTCTAAAGGACATGCTTCAAGCCTGTGTTATTGATTTTGGAGGCTCGTGGGATCAGTTTCTGCCATTAGCAGTGTTCGCCTACAATTACAGCTACCTATCCAACATCCAGATAGCCCCGTATGAGGCATTGTATGGTAGGCGATGTCGATCTCCAATCGGATAGTTTGAGCCGGGAGAGGCTCAGTTGTTGGGTACAGACTTAGTTTGGGAGGCCTTGGATAAGGTCAAGACTATCTACGAGAGATTGCGTTCAGCCCAGTCCAGAGAGAAGACTTATGCGGATCGTAAGGTTCGAGATGTAGATTTCATGGTTGGTGAGCGAGTGTTGCTCCGAGTGTCGCCTATGAAGGGCGTGATGACGTTCGGGAAGAAGGGCAAGCTCAGCCCTAGGTATATTGGTCCATTTGAGATTTTAGACAGAGTGGGAGGGGTGGCTTACAGATTAGCTTTGCCGCCTAGCTTATCAGCCGTGCATCCAGTTTTTCACGTACCTATGCTTCGGAGATACCACGGCGATCCCACACATGTGTTAGACTTCAGTACTGTCCAATTGGACAATGATTTATCTTATGAGGAGGAGCCGGTGGCTATTATAGACCGGCAGGTTCGACAGCTGAGGTCGAAGAGTTATCCTTCTGTGCGTGTTCAGTGGAGAGGTCAGCCTCCTGAGGCATCGACCCGGGAGTCCGAGTCTGATATGCGGAGCCGCTACCCACACTTGTTTCCTGACTCAGGTACTTCTTTCTTTTGTCCGTTCGAGGACGAACGGTTGTTTTAGAGGTGGAGATTGTGACGACCCAAAGGGTCGTCACTTATTTAATTAATCATTTCGAGCTTCTGAGGCCTTGAAAACCTCATTCTATGTTGCCTCGATTTACGTGCACAATCCGAGCATGTAGCCGGAAAGATTTTGCGATAGAAAATATGAATTCTATGAGAAATTTGGATAAAAATGATATTAATATTGATATGGTTGACTTCGGTCAACATTTTTGGTAAACGGATCCGGACTCGAGATTGGATGGTCCCGAGAGGTCCGTAGGAAAATATGGGACTTGGACGTGCGTCCGGAGTCGAATTCCGAGGCCTAGAGCCCAAGTTATGAATTTTTATGTGAAATTGTTTTTGATGTAATTGTTAAAGGAAAATGAATTAATTGACCTTGGTATCGGGCTCGTATTTTGGTTCAGACGCCCGGTACAAGTCTTAAATATTATATATGTGATTTCTGTAAAGTTTGGTGACATTCGGATGTCGTTTGAGATGTTTTGGACCTTGAGTTCCAAGTTAAGAAGTTTTGAAAATCAAAAGTATGAAAATCATAAGTTTGAGGCTTGATTTGATTAAAACGAAGTGATATTGGCGATGTGATCGCACGAACAAGTTCATAATGTGTTTTTGAGGTTATGTACATGTTTGGTTTGGAGCCGGGGGGGCTCGGGTAAAGATTTGATAGGCCGTTGGATGAAATTCTGAATTTTTGCACTGCTGGTTTTTCACCCAGCTGTTGGCTTCGCAATTGCGAAGTATTTCTCGCAATTGCGAAGGGGACAGTGTAAGGCAAGGCTCGCAAATGCGAACCTTGATCGCAAATGCGAAGCCCCATTGACCCAGCCTTGTTCACAAATGCGAACAATTGTTCGCATTTGCGAAAGTCCCCGGAGCCTGCCTATGTTTGCAAATGCGAACATATACTGCTTGTGTTCATAAATGCGAACCATTGTTCGCAAATGCGAACACTGTCCAATACTGCCTGTGTTCGCAAATGCGAACATTAGTTCGCAAATGCGAACACTCCTTTTTTCTGCCAGTGTTCGCAAATGCGAACAAATGTTCGCAAATGCAAACTTCCCAGCCTTAGCTTATTTTTCAAACTCCATAAATTGGTCGGGGTTCACTTTTTACAAAACAAAAACACCCATTTGCGATTCTTCACGGATTTCTTCTTCATCAAAACGATTGTAAGTCACTTTTTACTTAATTCTTTCAATTCCTAACATCATTAAACATGTTTTTCATAAGAAATCAATGATTTTCATGGTAGAATTCTTATTTTTGTTAGAAAATAGGGTTTTTCATAAATTGGGGAATTGGACCTCGAATTGAGGTCCGATTTTGAAACAAATCATATACATGAACTCGTGGGGGGATGGGTAACCGGATTTTGGTCCTAACCCCGAGTTCCGAGACCATGTGGGCCCGGGGTTGAAATTTACTATTTCGGGCAGAATGTTGTAAAAGATGTATTTGGTCTTAAGAATTAGTTTGTTGAGTAGTATTGATGATATTAAATCAATTATGTATAGATACGATTGGATTGGAGCCAAAGTTGAAAGAAAAAGACATTTCCACGGATTGAATTGTTCATAAACACTCGAGGTAAGTGTTTGTTCTATCCTAGCTTGAGGGTATAGGATTATGTGTTATGTGTTATGTGATTGAGTGCGGTGTATGGGCCGTGGTGACGAGCATCCATACACCGGCGTCTAGTATGACCGTGAGTCGTTGAATAATGATTATTTTGAGATATATTACAGATTAATTGTTATTGTTCTCCCTTGTTGGGACTTGTTGTGAAGATAATTATTGATTGCCCTTGATGGGACGGTTTATGAATTACTTGTTTCTTTCTTTGCCCTTAACTGTGATTGTTATTTGGGTGAGGAAGAGTGATAAAGCACGAAGGGTGATGCCGTGCCATGTTTATTTATTTATGCATGAAGGTTAATGCCGTGCCATGTTTATTTATTGATTATGCACGAAGGATCATGCCGTGCCCTGTTATTGAACCATGTACGAAGGATCATGCCGTACTATGGATGTGAGGATGAGAGTAAAAGCACGAAGGGTGATGCCGTGTACTTTATTTGTTTATTTGGTGAGGATGAGAGTAAAAGCACGAAGGGTGATGCGGTGCAACTGCTTGCTATTTCTTGAATTGATATTACTTGTGTTTACATTATACTTTGTTTTTCCTTGTAAATTTATTAACTGTAGTTAATTGTTGAATTCTTTCATGATATTCCTTATTGTGTTAATACTTGATTATTTCTTGTTATTTTGTGGTACACGTATATATATTAGAACTGCACAGGTTTATGGGGGTGTACGGTCCTAGGCTTGTCACTACTTCGCCGGGATAGGCCGGGCACTTACCGGCACGTGGGGTCGGTTGTCTTGATGCTACACTTACGTGCGTTTTTGCACGAGTCCGAGGTTACGATCAAGAGCGAGCGACGGCGGTAAATTGATTGCGTGAGAGTTGATCACATTTGAGACCGAGGTAGGCCCGGCGTCCGCAGGGCCGGCGTCTCTCTCTTTAATTATGTTATTATACTGTAGTCTCTTTGTTCGAGACAAACGGAATTATGTTATATTTCCTTCGAGACTTTTATGTGTAGTATTCCATAGTAGTTCGTGAGTTGGTGACTCCGCGTCTTGGGTAGAGGATTTCGGTATGATTTTCACTTTGTAATTAGTTATTTCTATTTGATAAAGTATTCCGCATTTATTTAATTAAAATTGTGTTAAAAACGGGATAGTATGAATATAGTGGCTTGCCTAGCTACCACGAGTAGGCGCCATCACGATCCGGATATTGGGGGAAAATCCGGGTCGTGACAATTCCCTTGCCCCTTATTTCTGATTATTGTTTGGGTGAGGAAGAGTGTTAAAGAATCAAGGGTGATGCCATGCATTGTTTGTTTATAGTGAGGATAGAGTGTTAAACCACGAAGGGTGATGTCGTGCAATGTTCGCTTAAGGTGAGGAAAGAGAGCAAAGCACAAGGAGTGATGTTGTGACGCACGATGTACCATTCCGTGCCGATTCCATTGATTATATGTGAGGAAAGAGATTAAAAAAACGAAGGGTGATGCCGTGCATATTTTATTATATCATTTCTTGGTGAGGATAAGAGTAAAAGCACGAAGAGTGATTCCGTGCAAACGTTGCTTTCTGTTTCTTGAATAATGTCTGAGTTGTGTTGTTTCCTTCATTATTGGATGAATTTTACTTGAAATGTTACTTCCCCATAGCTTGCTCCCCCTCCCATATTGATTACCTGTCTCTCTATTTCGATTCTACTGTATATGTATCTATAACTGCTCAGGTTTATGTGGTAGTCCAGTCTAGCCTCATCACTACTTCACCGAGGTTAGGCTACGCACTTACCAGCACATAGGATCGGTTGTGCTGATTCTACACTGTGCTCTTTTTCACAGATCTAAGTACCGGACATTAGATATAGCTTGGAAGCCAACCTTTAGTCCACTGAGACACCGAGCTAGTCTTGGAGAGATCCGTCGGCCCAGCATCTCCTCTATCTTCATTTATGTTCTATTATATTTTGTAGTCGAGACAAATAGTGTTATATTTCTTTTAAACCGTTGTTTTAGCCACTCTTAGTAGTCTGTTAGTGATGTGACACATGTTCTTAGGTAGATGTATATGTTGATTTCCACATTATTGTTCAGTTTATTAATTTAAGTCTTCCATTTTGATTTTAAATTTACGCTGTTACTTTAATATCTAACGCTTGTTGTTATGAATGATAAAGTGAATTTAAAATAAAACAGTTAGGAGTTTCTGATTTGTGGCTTGCCTAGCTTCTACGTGTAGGTGTCATCACAACCCCCGAGGATAGGAAATCCGGGTCATGACAACTGGGTATTTAGATTTGGGACTATGAATCGAGATTCCAGTATATCTCCGCAGCACTATGAGTTGGACTACGGAATGTTATCCTGGGAGATCCACTTGATATTTATATTTGGGACTATAGGACGATATCCTAGAAGATCCCCGATTGTTATATCTATGCTGAGCTGTATTCCTTCTGTGATTATTGTCTCGATTATAGTTGTTGTTATTCTTATTAGCATGTGTTACTTCATACTGTTAGCATTTAATTATATTGTCATATTTTATACGTTTTTACCTCATTTTTCAGCTATAAGTAGTAGGTCCCTAACCTTCCTCGTTAGTACTCGACCGAGGTTAGGCTTGGCACAAACTATTTACCGTTGTGGTGTACTCATGCCCTTTCTGTGCATGTTTTTCATGTGCAGATCCAGGTACATCTACTCAGCCCTACTACCCTTGACGTGAGGCATTTCTCCAAAGACTTCGAGGTATATCTGCCGCGTCCGCAGACCGAGGAGTCCCTTTACATTCACTCTGATAGTATTGGCCCTTTTGTATTTACTTTTGTGTAGATATTTTAGAGTTAGACACTTGTAGTTATCTAACAACAGCTTGTGATTTCATCAGATTCCGTGTTTTAATGTTTTAAAGTTGTATTGTATATGCCGAGTGACATCTTTAAACATTTATTATGTTTATTCCGCAGTTTGTTATTTGTTTTATCGGTTGTTTTTTACTTTCTCAGTAATTGTTAGGCTTCGTATACACTAGGTTCTATTACGATAGTTCACAGAGGGCGAACAGGGGTCGTGAAAAGTTGGTATTTTGATATCACAATTCTAAACATTTGTCTTCTATTCTCTCACAGATAGTGAGGACATGTGCTGCCACAGATGACTAGGCACCTGCGCCCCTTACTAGAGCCGTTAGAGGTTGGGGCCGCGATAGAGGCCCATGACTTGCACGTGGTGTAGCTAGAGCACTCGTGCAAGCTGCCACTGAGGTGCTACTAGCAGTTCCTACCGAAGTCTAGGCACCTGATACGTCTACTGCTACTACTACTCAAGCATTTCAAGATACTCTTGGACAATTCATAAGCATGTACACGACTCTGGCTCAGCCAGGGTTTCTTCCTCTTGCTGCAGCCACATCTCAAGTTGGGGGAGGAGCACAAACTCTTACCTCCCGCAGTCTTGAGCAGCGAGTCCCATAGATTATTCATGTACATCATGTAGCCCTAGATTATCCCGACGACAGAGCAACGACTTCCAAAGATGAGTAGCAGAGGATTGAGAGGTTCAAGAAGTACAAGCCTCATATATCACTAGTCGAGTATCATATTATGTTGTGGGATTTCTAGATGAATCCTACCATATTCTTCGTACCATGGGTATATCAAGATCGAGTGGGATTTCCTTGACTACCTTCCAACTTCGAGGAGATGCCTATGAGTGGTGGCGTACTTACGAGTTTGAGCTTTTGTGCAAAGCTACCATGACTGTCTGTTGCACTTGCATGGCTAAACGTGCACCAGCTTTGGTTTCTACTATTTTTGAGAGGGTTCACTAGTTTATTGAGGAGCTCATTCCCAGCATAAGGTCTAGTTTGGCTCATGAGTTGGAGATGAAAATTTCTATCAGGAGGTGGTGAGCATTACTAGGAGACTGGAGGGTATGCTTTCTAGGGATATAGAAAAGAGGGAGGCTATGAGTTCTTGAGAGTCCGGACATTATCCTGGTGCCCGTGCTTTAGTTGTATTTTATTATTGTCTATGCCAAGTGTACCGTGAGTAGAGTGGAGGGGTACCTTAGATCATACTTCCAATAGAGCCATTTCATTCATTAAGTCTTAGCATATGGTTGAGAAGGGGTGTGATGCTTATCTAGCTTATATGAAAGATGTTAGTATTAATACCCTTATAGTTGATTCAGTCTAGTAGTACCGGATATTTTTATGTGTTTCCAGCTGATCTTTCAGGCATGCCGCCCAATGGAGATATTGATTTTTGTATTGATCTGTTGCCGGACGCTCAGCCTATTTCTATTCACTCGTATCTAATGGCCCCTTCTGAGTTGAAGAAGTCGAATGATCAGTTATTGGAATTGCTTGATAAGGGTTTTATTCGGACCAGTGTATCACCTTGGGGTTGCTCCTGTCTTGTTTGTGAAGAAAAAAGATTGTTCCATGCGTATGTGCATTGATTATCACCAATTGAACAAAGTTACAGTGAAGAAGTGTTGCCTTGTATTGCTGATTTGTTTGACCAGCTATAGGGTGCACGATGGTTTTCAAAGATTGACTTAAATTAGGTTACAATCAGTTGAAGATTCGGGAGCCATATATCCTGAAGATCCCTTTCAGGACTCAATATGTTCATTACGAGTTCCTTCTTATGTCATTTGGGTTGACCAATGCCCCAACAGCCTTCAGGTATTTAGTACACACCGTGTACCCTCCATATCTTGACTTGTTTGTCATTGTATTTATTGATGATGTTCTGGTATACTCCCAATATCGGGAAGCTCATGAGCAGCACTTGAGGATAGTGTTTCAGACATTGAGGGAAAATAAGTTACATGCAAAGATCTTGCAATGTGCATTTTGGTTGGATTTTGTGGCATTCTTGGGCCACGTGATATCGAGTGAAGGTATTCAAGCGGATCTGAAAAGATGGAAGCATTGGAGAGTTGGACCAGACCATCCTTTGCAATATAAAAATCTATAGTTTTCTTGGCTTGGCAGGTTATTACGGCCGATTTGCTGAGGGTTTTCATCTATTGCAGTACCTATCACCATGCTATCCCAGAAGGGTGCTCCATTCCAGTGGACGGAATGCTCTCAGGCGAGCTTTCAGTAGCTAAGATAGGTTTGATTGTAGCCCCAATATTGATATTGCCTATAGGTTTGGGGTCTTATAATGTCTATTTTGTTGCCTCAAGAATTGGCCATGGAGCAATGTTGATACACGACGGTAGAGTGATTGCCTACAGATCAAGACAATTAAAGGTACGTGAGAAGAATTGTCCTATCCATGATCTCGAGTTATTTGTTATTGTTCACGTCTTTAATATGTGGCGTCATTATTTGTATGGTGTGCCTTGTGAGATTTATACTGATCACCAGAGTTTGCAACATCTGTTAAAGCAGAAGACCTTAATTTGCATCAAAGGAGGTGGTTAGTACTGCTGAAGGATTATGATATCACTATCTTGTATTGCTCGGGTAAGGCCAATGTGGTGGACAATGATTTGAGTCATCGGGTAGAGAGTTTGGGTATTTTTGCTTATTTACTAGCAGCAGAAAGGACCATGGCGATGGATGTTCAGGCCTTAGTGAGCCAATTTGTGAGATTGTATCTTTTGTAGGCCAATCGCGGTCTAGCTTGCGTGATTTCTCAGTCTTCCTTGTTTGATCTTATCCGAAAGCATTCATTTGATGACCCTCATTTTCTTGTCCTCAATGACAAGGTTCAGCACGGTAGTACCAGAGATGTTACTGTTAGTGATGATACGGTATTAAGGATGTAGGGTCAGATTTGTGCACCCACTGTTGATGGGCTCTAAGAGTTGATTCTAGATGAGGCCCATAGTTTGCGGTATTTTGTTCATCCGGATACCGCGAAGATGTACCAGGACTTGGGGCAATACTATTTGTGGAGGCGTATAAAGAAAGATATAGTTGGGTTTCCAACTCAGTGTCTTAATTGTCAGCATGTGAAGTATAAGCACTGGAGACTGGGTAGGTTTATTTAGCAGATAGAGATTCTGGAGTGGAGTGGGAGAGGAATACTATGGACTTCATAGTTGGACTCCCACATACTTTGAGAAAGTTCGATGACATCTGGATAATTATGGATTGGGTGACCAAGTCCTTACACTTCATTTCTGTGTGTACAATTTATTCTTCAGAGTGACTAGCAGAGATTTATATCTGGTAGATTGTTCTTATGTATGGTATTCAAGTTTCCATCATTTCAGATAGAGGTAACCAGTTCACATCATGGTTCTGGAGGCCTTACAACATGAGTTAGGTACTCGGTTGGAGTTGAGTACATCATTTCACCCTCAGACGGATGGACAGTACAAGAGCACTATTTAGATTCTTGGGGATATGCTCCGTGCGTGTGATTGAGTTTGGAGGGACTTAGGACTAGTTCTTTCCATTGGTGGAGTTTTCCTCAAACAACAACTATCAGTCCAGCATTCAGATGGAACTGTATAATGTTTTATATAGTAGGCGGTGTAGATCTCTGCTAGGTTTGTTTGAACCATGTGAGGCTTGATTCTTGGGCACAGACTTGGTTTAAGATGCTTTGGAGAAGGTTAAGGTGATTCATAATAGACTCCTTAGAGCCTAGTCCAGATTCTATAGTTACGCGGATCGAAAAGTTCTTAATGTTTCCTATATGGTTCGAAAGCGGGTTCTGCTTCGGGTTTTGCCTATGAAGGTCGTTATGAGATTTAGGAAGAAAGGGAAGTTGACTCCATGGTTTATTGGCCCTTTTTAGATATTGAGGTGTGTCAGGGAGGTTGCTTACTAGCTTTTCCTACCTCCCAGCTTGGAAGCAGTTCATCTGTTATTTTGATATTTCGATACTCCGGAGGTGTCAATGCGATCCATCAAACGTGTTAGATTTTATTTCAGTCTTGTTGGATAAAGATCTATCTTATGTTGAGGATCTGGTGGTGATACTGATGCCAGATTTGAAAGTCGAGGTCAAAGAACATTGCATCAGTAAAGGTTCAGTGGCGGGGTTAGCCGGCTGATGTGGCGACCTGGGAGATCGAGCAGGATTTGGGCAGTTGTTACCCTCATCTTTTCACTACTTTAGGTATGTTTCTATGCTCGTTCAAGAAAAAATGAATGTTTAAGTGGAGGAGGATGCAACAACTCAACCAGTCATTTTAAGAATTTATGCCTCGATCCCTTATTAACTACTTTCCCCGTGTTTGTTTCTACTATTTTTATTCGCCGGCATGTTTAGTTTTGACTTTCGGAGTAATTTATGGCACTTAGTCCCTAAAAAAGAGCTTAAGCTTTAGCATTTGGACCGTATTCGAATCAGTGTGAAGACGATCTCAAAATGTAATTCTGTTTGTTTTGTTCGCTCCATTAAGTTATTTCGAGACCTGATATGCCAAAAGTTGAATTTTTGAAGTTTCTGGTTCGATAATGAGATTTCTATATTGAGGCCAGAATAGAATTCTGGAAGTTTGTATAGCTCTATACTGTTGAATGTGACGTGCTTGCAACATTTTAGGTCATTCGGATGAGGTTTGATAGACGTTTTGATCGAAAATGTAATTTGAGAGTTTTTGAAGTTCTTAGGCTTGAATAGGATGTTAATAGGTTGATACGATGTTGTTTGAGGTATTTTGAAGATTTTTATAAGTTTGGATATTGGTATACGACTTGTTTGTGCTTTGGGTTGAGGTCCTAAGGGCCTCATGGTGATTTCCGATGGTTAACGGGAAGTTTGGAGTTGGGGAATTTGCAGCTTAAGCTGCTAAGTTTTTCTGTCATAACCACACCTGCGATTAGGGAGTGAGATCAATGCCGTAGATGTGGCTAAAGGTGAAGTCATAAAAAACCGCATAAGTAGAAGATGTGCAGCTCCTGCGGGACCGCAGATACGGAATTTGTGTCGCAGGTGCAGAGAAAGGACTTAAGTGAAAATCGCAGAAGCGGTGTCCTTGACCGCAGAAGAGGTAGCGTAGAATCAAAAATGGACCGCTGGTGCGAAAAAACTGGGTCAAAAAGTATAAAAATAATTCCTTCGCGAATTTGGGCTATTTTTCATAATGTTTCAACGGGAAGAAGCTTTGGAGAGCGAATTTCAAAGGGTATTTTTAGAGGGATTCATTGAGTTAATGTTCCTAGTTCCTAAGCTTGTTATTATGGTGATTTTATCGTTGTTAGTCAGAAATATAAGGGATAAATAAGTGGTAAATTGGGTGTTAGGGCTTGGTTAATTGGAGAGCTTTGAGTGGTGATTTGAGAGACCATTTGGCATCCAAATTTTGGTAATTTTGGTATGACTAATCGTGTGAGTGTGAGGAATCCGAATTTTTAAATTTTACCCGATTCTGAGACGTGGTCATGGGGGGCATTTCGGCCCCCCCCCCCCTTATTTCGCATATTACTCAGGAATTAATTAGTGGAATCAGTTAGTTGAAGTTATATTTTCATTATGCAATTGATTTGAGTAGATTTGGGCCATTTGAAGTAGAGTACTTGTGGAAAGAACGTGGTTTCAGGTTGATTTTGATCCGGTTCGAGGTAAGTGGCTTGTCTAACCTTGTGTGAGGGAACTCCCCACAGGATTTGGTACTGTTGATATTTGAAATGCCTTGTACGTGAGGTGAAAAGTGCATACTTGTACCAATTTTTTCAAAATCTTGTCTTCATTAAGTAATTATAATTGTGTTCCTTTCCTGTATACTACTTGCAATTTAAGCCTACAGTTAGTTTAGGGAAGCATGTCTAATTGACTTAGTAGCTTTACTTGTTCAACTATCTTATTTGGATTATGTGCATCATGCTAGGTTAGAAATACCTATTTTACCTTGGTATGAAATTTGAATTGAATTGAGTATTCTTTGTGTTTCTGCTGTGTATTTACTTTGAGACTTCAGGACGATATTCTAGCAGATCTCCCCTACCTATTTACTTCGGGACTATAGATTTGTATTCCGGTAGATCATCTAGCACATTTATATTAGAACTACAGGACTACACCAGGTAGATTCCCCCAGTACTGGGAATTTATATCTGGGACTATGGATCGTGATTTCGGTAGATCCCTACGCACTATGAGTTAGACTACGGGACGGTATCTCCGGAGATCCACTGGTTATTTATATTTGGGACTACATGACGGTATCCTGGGAGATCCCCGATTGTTATTTCTGTGTTGAGCTATATTCCTTTTGTGATTGTTTTGTCTTTGTTATAATTTTTTATTCTTATTATCGTGTGTTACTTCATATTGATAACATTTAATTGCATTGTCGTGTTCTATACCATGTTTCTTTATTTTTTTGCTATAATCAGTAGGGCCCTCACCTTCCTCGTCACTACTCGGGCAAAGTTAGGCTTGGCTCTTACCGAGTACCGCTGTGATGTACTCATGCCCTTTCTAGGCATGTTTTCTAGTGCAGATCCAGGTACTTTGACTCAGCCCTACTACCCTTGAGGTGAGGCGATTCTCTAGAGACTTCGAGGTATATCTTCCGCATCCACAGACCGAGGAGTACCTTTCCATTCTCTCTTATAGTATTGGCCCTTCTGTATTTACTTTTGTTTAGACATTCTAGAGTTAGACACTTGTAGCTATTCAACAAGAGCTTGTGATATCATTAGATATTAGGTTTTAGAAAATGTAGATTCGGTTTTAGAGTTGTATTGCATATGTCGAGTGGCATCTTTAAACCTCTATTGTGTTTATTCCTCAGTTTTTATTTGTTTCATAGGGTTTTTTCTTTTTTTCCGCAATTTTTAGGATTGCCTAGTCATAAAGACTAGGTGCTATTACGATAGTTCATGGAGAGAGAATTGGGGTAGTGACAAAGGTGCAGGGGGTAATGTGAGTACACCAACTTAGTAAGTGACAAGTCTAAACTATGGACTAATAGGTAGTGACGAACTAAACCTCAACATGTAATCATATAAGTGTATTGAAAAGTAGACATGCTTGCAGTTTGAATAAAAGCTCAACGGTAAGAAATTACAATATGACCAGTACGAAGTAGTAATCTCAGTAAAACTCGAAGTACCAATGCATAGACAACATAATGAATGTTGCGCATACCTCCACTCATAAATGCTCAACCACTCGGTACTGTATATGGTCATCCGGCCTAGAAAAGATCCATGTCGGAATATTTACATCACGGTCCGTAGCCATCAAGTACCAAGGAACGCTATTCCAGCCCTATGGTGAAGATGCATCTCCAGATATCAACTCTTAGAACAAGATCCATGTCCAGAGAAAATGAATCCCTCAATATCGTCATCTGCACTCATTGGAGGTGTAAAAACTCTAAAGGGGCTACATTGAGCCTAAGAGCTATCACAAGCCAACGAAGGCATGTTAAATATGTAACGACCTGGCCGATCATTTCATGAGTTAGCATTTTGTTTCCCCTATTTTTCTGCTTTTTTATGTCTTGTTAATTCGTATTGTATGGTATCGAGTTGGCTAGTTCGAGTTCGAAATGGTTTTGGAGAGGTTGGAGACACTTAGTCTATTAAGTTGGCCATTAGTTGGAAAAGTCAATCAGAAGTTTACTTGTGAGTAATCGATCTTAGAATTTGGTTCTTATGGTTCAAATAGCTTCATAGGTGATTTGTAACTTAGAAGTAGGATCGAAATGTAATTTGGAGGTTTCCTGGTAGATTTAGACCTGAATTGACAAATTAAAATTTTGGCATTTTCCGATTGATAATGGAAATTTTGACATCAGGGATGGAATGAAATTTCGAAAGTTGCAATAGGATCATTGTGTCATTTATAACGTGTGTGCAAAATTTCAGGTCATTCGAATGAGATTTGAATGGTGGTATGTAACTTTAATGGTGGTTTGTGCTTATGCAGAAGGTTCGGCGTACCTGCGAGACCGTAGGTCCGGAAGTGTATGCGCAGGTGTTGCTCTAGGAGTTTAAGTGAAAGTTTGGTACATTTCAAGAGGTTAAATAAGTTTCAAAAATTATTGGTTACAAATTAAAAGATTTCTAGAACATTCATCTATAACAATTCAAAATAATCTCAAGTAAGGTCTAGTTCTTCATCGTCTTCGTCATCTATTTTTTTATCTACTCCTCCACCTACAAAATAGGATAAATAAAGTTATGATCCTTCACGAGAATCCGGTCGTAGAAGACCCATAGCACAAATTGCCATAAAAAAGAACAGAGACGTAGCTATTATTGCTCTTCAGCCACAAAAATCCAACCAAGAAAGTAGTTATTGCAACATCATTGGAGTTGTCACTTTAGGAATATTATCTGCTTTAGTATTTTACCTCTACAAACACACTGTTAAATAACCTGATGAAACACAAACGCTTGTTGGTAATAGCTCTAAAAAAAATCAAGAATCAAGACTGATGAAGGTCATAAGGAGAAGCATGACACTCAAGGTCTAGTTACTACCTCTAGGTATGGTATTCTTACAGCAGTTGTGCTAAGCATGCTGGGGAATGGATCTTGGCTCAAGCCAAATCACATCACACCTACATACCCTCATAGAACAACACCTCCTTTCTACTTTATACACCACAGCAGGCCACCAAATTTTCAACAGATGTAACTCACACCCCTTAGATATGTTCCCATCCTCCACACCACGCAGTTCACCTATATCGCAACTGGTTTAACAACCTGAGCAGAAATGCTCCTTTTTTCACTAACTCTGTTTTATGATTTGCAAGTGTTCCCTCTCTTTCCTCAGTCGATCATCTGGTATCATACCAATTGACAGCCAAACATTTGGAGGTCTACGTAGGATAATGGAAATCATCTCAAGCAACCTTCTCCCATTTCCTCAACATATATTTGTTACACTCTAAGTCTAATGAGTTTTGTTGGTATGGAAAATGTGAAAATTTTATTTCATATTACAAACAACAATTACAACACAGTAAGTTGAGAAAAACAAAACAGAGAATCACATGATGATTGTAGTGTGAACCAAATTGCAGAAGTAACAGCCAAAGCTAGCCTAGATCTAAGCTACAAACAATCTTTGAATATATTGGCCTAGCATATCTATTAATGATGCATTCAAAACAAACACACAAATAAACCACCTACAGATCTGAGATATTTGTTCAAGAGAGAACCACTATATATCGTAAATTGACTTGCCAAAGAAGAAGGTTCAGTATATCATTTTTTTAAGGTAAAGTTTTATTAATGAAGGTACCAAGATGGTACAATTACGCCAGACCAAAAACTACCATAATAATCAACAATAAATCAACTATCTCCACCAAGAAATCTATATACTGCACCCCCATACAACAACCATCTCACTGATGCAACAGAAACTGTAGGATTCAACAATTCATGTTGCTTCAGCTCATTAGATGACAAATTTCTCCAAATTCTTCTAACATAAAGAAAGAATAGGGTAGAATATTTCTACCCTAAGATATGTGGTAACAAAATCTATATTTCCTTCACAAGGATGAAGGCTGCTACCATATATTTCTCCATATCATACCATATGGATATTGCTGGAGTCTTTACTTACTCGTTCTTATATCACAATTGAAAAAAGTAAGTAAAGAACAAGAAGCTTGCAATTTACAAAGAACAAGAAGGAGAAGAAGAAGAAATAGAAGAAGATGTATAACATTTGGTATGTACTGACCTTTATTGGTACTACCAGCAGATGGTCGATATTTTAGTTGAACAGCAACTTGTTGTGCAGAGGAAGCTTCTACAGGTGAACGTGTACTGAACCTTAAGATGCCAGGATCTAGTCGCAAATCTGAGTTCAAACGCTGAAATCGTGCGATGACATTCATTGTAATATTTTGTTTCATAGTATCCTTTTACTCATTCATCTTTTCATGTATCTTTTGTTGCATCCCCTCTTCCATTTCCTTCAATTTCTGCTGCATCCATTCATTAGAAGATGCAAGATTGCCTTTTTGCCCTTTTAACATAGTCTGGGTAACCCCTCGTCTATACAATCTCATGCGGCATGGATGTTAAGGTCCCATGACTGATGCAAAAGCATCATCTGAATGACTTACATCTTCATTTTCTTGAGTTGAATGTAATCTATCCATATCAGCCTACAAACAAAAATGCTAGAAAAAAGAGTTTTAAGTAACTAAAGTTGAATCTATAATTAAAACCAATAAATAAACACGACAAACTTTAAATAAGAAATTGCGTACAATTTTACTAATGATATTATCATATGAGGGTTTGTATACTCGGCCAAGTTTTCTTGTTCTTGTAGCCACAAAAATGTCCTTACTTGATACAGTATTTGAAGTATTAGAGATTTCCTTTTTTTTTCTAGTTACATGAAAACAGATATAAGAATCTTTTCATATAAAGTTAGCAAGTTCATCATATATATAAATAAATAAAAATATCAAACCCTCGCGAATTAAAGCAAATGGTGTTTTGCCAGCGGTGTGTGGAACTGTGGATACATCAACTTATTTCGATTATCTGTATTGATTTTGTACATTTTCTGTAAATAAACGAGTCAACCAAATAGCAACCAACAATTATGCCTATTACCCACATCATGACCCAAGACTACACTCATAGTATTAAACAAAGAAGAAAATTAACTGCTAATATAATAATGGTACGTACAACATATAATGCCACAAGGAGTTATCTGCTTCTACCTTTTTTCACAATAGAAGCACTTCTTGAAATACATCTTGAAGTAACTCGACAAGTAACGCAGATACTCTTCCAGCTAAGCTGGAGTAAATACCAACCTGAGGTCCTTTTTAAATCTATTTCATAAGCACCTTATATATATAATAAAAAGTAAAAAAAATATTCACTAGCCAAAAGCTAATAAAACAAGCAAGATACTTGATAAGAGCAAACTGGCCTTTGAAAGTGTAATCCTTAAAAATCTAACACCATAATCAGTAAGCAATTCCATTTCAAAGCTAAGAATACATTGCTGATTATATCATAAAACTGCTAATTAAAAAAGAATTCCTTCTGTAATTAATTACCAATTAATTAAAAAAAAAATCCATTTCAATTATTTTGTTAATTCAAACACTCAATAAAGAAGTAGAAGTGCAAAGAGCCTAGAAATGACTATACTTTAAGTACATATGGATAAATTTTACCTATAGCCCTCGTAAAGCAGACTCAAATGGACACAAACTTTCGAGAATGTTTGCTAGCGGATGTGTCTTGCCTTTGTAATTTAATCAAACCCCTGGCAACTTTTGACCCAAGAGGTACAATAGGAAAACTATGAAAGTTGACATAATAGAGTAAGGAACTACCAAAGGCTAAGCATGATATTCAGATCTATCAATATAATTCCAAATAGGTAACACATCATGCCTCGTTAGATAACATTCCACTCAAAATGTTTCAAGTATGTAATCATAATAACAGTGTTGTAATTACCTTGTAATGATTCGAGTTCCAATTTAAAAGGATCCTAAAGTGAGATTTCGAAACATCTACTGGCCTATTCTCCATTCGAAGCTCATCGTTCTCATAGGCTGTGAAATGGGTTGCCTTCAGTTGACTCTTATAGTTTCTCCAAGAATAACCAGTTGCTTCAAAAACCTATTTTTTTGCTTCATCGGGAATGTCATATTTTTCCTGCAAATTTAGTGCAATTGGGTTAGTGTCAAAATTGTTTTTGATAATAATTGGGTTAGTGTAAGAAATAAGAAATATCATCCATGTTTATTGGACATTGGGAACTTCATACCTTGATATATTTTCACATGTCATCTTTTGTGATAAAAAGTCCCACTCCTTGCCAATTTATCGAGGAAGCTACCCAACTAATTTACAACCGCTTTAGTAGGACCAACGGGTTGATTAAACTCATTTAGAAGGATTATTTTATGCTCCTTTCTAACATGAACACTTGGGATTTGAGTACGATCTCTTTTTCTTTTTGGCGAGGAGGGGCCTGCAATAGTACAAAACAAAGATAATCATTAATTACTATATTTAGTTAAGTTTATGATTAAAATTTATATATATTTGCTATGTTCCTCAGATTGTTCAATTTTTTCATGATTGGTAGAATCATTAGATTGTTCATGTACTCCCTGTGATGCAGGAGTGACGAAATCCATATTCGCTTGTCGCACTTGTTCATGAGAGGTGCAATTTTGTGTCACTTGCTGCACTTGTTCTTGCAATTGAGATCCACGTCCAGATTTTCATTCTTCATTTGCATTTGACCTTATAGCTTTCAAGACTGTCTTTGTTGTCAACGACGAAACCATTTGGTTTCGCAAAGATGAAGGTAATCCACCTTCTGATTGTCATTCTTCATATGCATTTGACCTTGTAGATTGGAAAGTTCTTTTTGTTGTCAACTACAAAACCTTTTTATTTCGCAAGGATGCAAGTGATCCAGCTGGAATGCGGTTAGATATTTTCTTATTTTTTCTTGAGCACCCTTCTTGATTCATGACTATTCAAATATTTTCACATTCTCAAAAGCAAACACAATATAGGGTAGCAAAGGAAGAACAGATTGACACAGATAGATTAGAAAGATATTGTCACGACCCGGATTTTCCCACATCATCAAGATCGTGATGGCACCTACACGTGGTAGCTAGGTAAGCCAATTCGTTTAACACTTTCCTGTTCATACTATCGTTTTTGTTCTCATATTTAATAGCAAGAAATAATTACTCAATTTGTTAAATGAGGAAGAGTTTCGAAATAGAGATGAATAATAATAATGTAAAACAACTGATATAATCCTCTACCCAAGATATGGAGTCACCAACTCACGAACTACTAAGGGATAACTACACATAATGGTCTGAAAGAAAATAATAAACATCCATATGTCTCGAACAATGAGACCACAACAATAATAAAATAAATAGAAGAGACGCCAGGCCTGCGGACGCCTGTAAGCTACCTCAGTCTCGTAAGCACAGAAATCCCACAAATACTCTACTGCTGCTGCTGCTCCTGCTCGAAACCTGGACCTGTGCAAAAATACACAGAAGTGCAGTATCAGCATAATCTGACTCCACGTGCTAGTAAGTGTCAGGCCTATCCCGACGAAGTAGTGACAAGCCTAGGACCAAACACTCACGTAAAGCTGGGCAGTTCTATATATGTATATACCAATAACAGGATTATCAAGTAACACAATAAACAAATGAGTGTCATGCTGGGGAAACACAATCAATAACATATAATACATCACTAAAGAGAATCAGAGTGTTGTAAAAATAGCTATCACCGAAACAAGAAATTCAAATAGTTTTACGGCATTACCCTTCGGGCTTTTACTCTCATCCTCGCCAAATAATCAAATAAAAGTGCATGGAATCAACCTTCGTGCTTTTACTCTCATCCTCACATCCATGGCACGGCATGATCCTTCATGCATGGTTCAAATAACAATGGCACGGAATGTTCTTTCGTGCATAATCAGTATAACAAGGCACGACATGATCCATTGTGCATAATCAATAAACAAGGCACATGTGACGACCCGGCCCATCGTCACGAGTGTTATCACCCCGCTACCCTTACATTTATACATTTTATGCTTTTATATCAGTGTTAGAGTCTATCGGGTGAGTTAGGAGTGATTCAGGTTGAAAATGAGGCAAATAGCCTTTTTGAATGAAGCTTGAATATGGAAAGTCAACATGGAGTTGACTATTTAGTTAGATTACTCCGAATTAGATTCTGATGATTTGGTTAGTTCCGGGAGATGATTTCTGACTTAGGGGAATGATCGGAATTGAATTTGGAGGCCCTGTGTAGAAATAGGCTTGAATTGGCTAAGGTTAAATTTTGGCGAAATCTGATTGGTAGGTGAGATTTTTATTCGGGGGTCGGAATGGAATTCCGACAATTTCTATAGCTTTGTCATGTGAATTTGGATATGTTTGTAAATGTTCAGCTCATTCGGACGTCGTTTGGTCGGGTTTTTGATTGAATGTTAGTTTCGGAAGTTTGAGTTGAATCCTAGGCTTGAATCTGCCATAATTCGATGATTTCTGTGTTTAAAGGCATGTTTTAACGATTTGAACAAGTTTGTATCATGTTTTGGAGTAGGTTCGTGGTTTTCGTTGGGGTCCCGGGGGCCTCGGGATGAATCCGGGGGTCCAAACGGACCATTTTGTGCCAAATGCACTACTATTTCTGCTGCAATAAGTGCAGAGGATATTTGTGCTTCGTGATTGCGAAGCTTTGTATGCGATCGCATAAGAGGAGAATTGTGAGCTCTGCGATCGCAAGGTAGAGTATGCGATCACGTAAGGTTATGATGGGATGCATTGCGATCGCGATGTCTTGTGTGCGATCACGTAGGTCTAGGACTTAAAGCAATATGATCGCGGGTGGATTCATGCGATCGCATAGTGTTGAGGCCTGAAGCAGTGCGATCGCGTAGGGTATGTCAAAATCGCGTAGAGTAATTTTGGAGCCAAGTGAGTTTGATCATCGCGATCGCAAGCCAGCGGCTGCGATCGCATAAAAATGCCTGGCAGTCAGATTATTAATATATCAGAACAGTCTATTCGCGAACCTCATACCCATAACCTCCATTTTTGAGTTCTAAGAGAAGATATTGACGGGAAATTGTTGGGAATTCATCGGGTATTCATCAGAGGTAAGTTTTATGGCCTAATTACATTATTTTATCATGGAATCCTTGAGTATTTCTCTGTTAATGGAAGGTTAAAAGGGGGATTTTAGCCCTAGGCCTAAATTATGGAAAATCACTGATTTGAATGGGCAAATGGAGTCCGATTTTGGTAAGTTTTGTGTAAATTGAATTGTTTTGGCTGGGTATAATCCCATTGGCCTATTTTTATGTATTTCCACAATATTTGATCAGATTCTATGCCTGCGGAGCTTGATTCTCGTGGCAAGGGCATCGCGGATTAGTCGTAGAGCCGAATTGGGGTGAGTAATGGATGTGGGTGATGACCAGCGGATTCAAAACCCCGGTGTACCACTTTGTGACATTTTATAGTGGCGAGACACGTACTCTCCTGTGAGTGCAGGTTTGATTGTGATTGGCGACGATGGCTTAGTCCGACCTGCTAATATTATATTGATATATTGGCTATTATTGAGCCGGTGAACCTCCTTCTCGGATGGTTGTGTACTTTTATGGTCTGTGAGCCAGATATTGGGATCCTGAGAGGATCGTTATCAGTGTTTCTGTGATATTGACATGCTAGTGTTACTACCAGTCTAGAGCTATTACTGTTATTATGATTTTCCAAACTCTGGAACTTTAACATATTGTTTTCAACTGAAAAAATGATAAAAGAGTTTTCAAACTACTTTTGAACCTGCGAGGCTGCATTTGTATATTAGCTGACTGGAAGTGGATCGGGCTGCGCTTCGTAGTGTATTCATGATATTGTGCTTGGGCTGTAGGATCCCCTCCGGAGTCTAAACCCCTACAGTGAGCACGGGTACCCATATTGGATCGGGCTACGCGCCATAAAGGTCATTTCATGCATTGCATTGCATTTACCTACATCTGATAGTTGTTATACTATTTTGTTGATACTTGTTGGTACAGTTACTGTTGATATTGAGACTGTTGCAGGGTGTTTGATTACAAGTTTACATAGTGCTATATTGTGATTTCTTATCTACGATGTCTTACCACTGTTCATTACCACTAGTCTGGAAGTACTCACTTTACTCCCTGCACCTTGTGTGCAGACGGAGGTACGTCTCAGCAGACCTGATCCGGTAGCCGTTCAGAGGCATTTTGTGGGATAGTCAGGGTAGCTGCCGCTTCCGCAGGACCTGACTCCCCTTCCAGCTGTCTTTTCATTTCATATTGTTATCTATTTCCGCACTGAGTATTGTTGTAGACACTATTGCACTTTTATTCTCTTTAGAGGCTCTTGACACTTGGCCCCTCGGTCTTTGGGGAGTTATTACGGTTTTGGGACTTGATCCTGTGTTGGGTATTCTATTACTGTTGACTTATTTCTGTTATGCCTAAATTGGTTAAAGTGAGCTCATAGCTCAGTGAGTATTGTTAATTGGACGGGGTGGCCTAGCAGTGTGTTGGGCGCCATCACGACCGGGTATGGGGTCGTGACAAGTTGGTATCAGAGCCTAGGTTTACTAGACCTCGTGAATCTTGAGTCGGTTGGTAGAGTCTTGTGGATCTGTACGGGGACGCCTGTACTTATCCTTGGGAGGCTGCGAACCTTTAGGAAACACTTCACATTTCTTGGAATTCTTATCGTGCGTACTTGATTCAGCATAAAATATAATTTTTGAAATTCCTTCTGCACGTCTGTGTACGCATCGAGCGCTCAGTAATATAATTGCCTTATGGCTTGTAATTTCCCCGATCGAGGGGCGAGATATAATCTTTGTGAGTTCATTTTGGGCTAGTTGGGAGGACTTGAGGCTGGACCTTGTCTATGACTTGAGCATCGAGATGCTGATTTTGTGAGTGGTGGTAATAAATAATGTACTGAGGCTTTGAAACCCCATATTTGCACTATACAGTGCTATGCTGAGATAATACACGCATGATGTGACAAGTGTGGTTGTATTGTGACTGGGATTTGGACTTGGTCCTTCCTGATTGATAGATTACTGGGTATAATGATTGAGACTGGGTTTATGTCTTTGTATTTGGGTTAGTAGCCATGTTTAGGGAATTGTGCCGATCTGTAGATTATTAGTGAGGCTTGATAATGGATGAGTTGTTAGTTGTTTGACTCTTATCGTAATCTATTATGTGGCCCCTAGCTATGTGCGTGGAGAATAGTTGGAAGGTAAAGTTCCTTACGTATAGTGGAACGAGTTCAAACTCAGGAAGACTAAAGTGATTATGCTATGTGTATCCTGGTGGAAGGTATTGTACTGAAATGCTAAATTGAGGCAAAATAGGTGGGTTGATTCTCACGTGTAATTGAAAGGTATTTGATATGTGCTATGATTCGAGCAGGTGCAACGCATGTTCATGTAACAATTTTGATAATATGATTCGTATAGTATTGAGACTAATGTTGTTGATATGCACTGTGATGTCTTGTCGAGTTGCGAATGTATTGTTAGGATAGTTTTGGTGATTCTCTAGTAGGTGGATATGCCAAATTGCAAAGGAAACTCTGTCCAAGTTTTTGGAAAATTTGGGACTTAGAAAAGATCTTGTCACCTAAAGAATGTGGTTAACTGTTGTGTGTGAATGAATACAAGAATTGCAAAAGAGTTAAGATTTCTGATGATTCGAATCTCCACCGAAGCTTGTATATGACATGAGTTTAATCTCACTATAACATTGTGGCATCATTTGAGTAAGAATGATATGAGTGGCTAAAAGTTCTTTGATATATGGCTCCGAGACAAGTTGGGGAGGTTGTTATTGATTAACTGATTGCACTGTTGTGTGCTTTATTGGTTATGTCCCTAAGTGTGTTGGGAAAATTCTGATAAAGGTTATGGTGCTTCGTAGATGTGAAGAAATACTAGGATGTTTTGAACTGATGTTGGTAAAGAATGTTCGGTGTATAGAAAAGAATGATAGCTAAGTGTATCTGTATGTAATCATGTTCTGCATTGTCAGAGATCTAGCAAGGCACTAGTGGTTCTGTTCAATAAGACAGTTGAATTACATCTGAATAAGGGTGAATGACGCCCGAGAATTTGTTTTACAGTGTTCAAGATTTTGCTTGTAACAGTCAGGTGTCTTAAGATTGTGCATGTGGCTAAAGACGGTGGTTTTGTTAGAAGAGATCAAGACTTGTGTTATATCATGTAAATGATGGGATTCTATGTAACCATATTGGAAGGTAATGATAAAGAATTCAAATCG
Source organism: Nicotiana noctiflora (assembly GCA_032618575.1). Taxonomy (NCBI): domain Eukaryota; kingdom Viridiplantae; phylum Streptophyta; class Magnoliopsida; order Solanales; family Solanaceae; genus Nicotiana; species Nicotiana noctiflora. Next base: position 8,032 of record JASVEL010007090.1, on the reverse strand, counting down.
CAGGAAGTTCTTCAAAATAAAGTATTGTAGATTGTGGTACTTCTGGGAGGCATTGAGAGAGTATATAGTGGCCTATGGGTCTTCGACCATGTGGTCTTATGTACGAGTCTCGTGTGGTAACATGAGTTGAGGTATTGTGGTGCTACAGTAAAGGCTAATATTAAATTAAAGATAAATCAGAAAGGAATTGGGTAAATGAAACAACTTGTTAATAAATCGAAACGGTATGATAAGGAATACGATTAATTCCTGGTATGTGTTTGAAGTAATGAGTCTTGCAGATATGGTGCAACAAAGCTCTTGAGTGCTGGCAGTTGTGTAACTCGATATGGGTATAAGGACTCAGTCTTGGCAGTTTAACTTATGCAATGTAATTGGGAGAAATAGTTTGTGATGTGTTTTACCGTGGGTTGAAAATGAGTGTATTTCCTGTTGGTATGCAAAGCTTGGAATGTGTAACGAGTTTGCTCTATATGGGATCATGAGAGTCCTCGACTAGTTGAGAACGTCGATTTTTGCGGCATAGGAAAGGGATAGAAATTTCCATGTTATCTTAGTGTGGTATGGTATATGCGATGTGATATGGAAAGCTGATAATGGAATATTCAAGGTTTTGAGATCAGCTCATAATATCTGGGAAGTCATTAAAATTATTGATCGGCACGGGCAATTGCAGGTGATTTAAGAATCGATCTTTCTGGTGATTAAGGAAAATGGTACTACTATTCTAGTGATTTGGCAGCATATGTGGTCAAAGAGAACAAGGTAATGTGATCTGATAATATCTAGTGGTATGGTGGTATTCTCTTGTTTGATCGACTGTAATAATTGAGTCGTTGGTGGCATAGTGAAATATTTGAATGGCTTTCATAGTATGAATGGATGCTTGATGTGCGTTATGTATTCGTACGGTGGAGTGCGGAATCAGTCATAGTGATTCACGTGTTATATATGTGTTGGGTACTTGAAGTTCTCGTAGATCCGCTTATGCAGTGGTTGGGTATCGTGTGTATCGGCACCGTTTAGCGATAGTTGGAAATGGGAAGCACTAGTGGCTCTCTCGTTACTTGATATGATGAACTTGAATAATGATATATAATTGCAGACTGGTTGTCATAAGTCAGGTTGTCTAGACTGATGTGATATGGACTATGTCAGAAAAATGTCACAAACTGCGTGGCAGAGATCATCTTTTCATGCTCCAGCGGGGTAGAGCTACCCTAGGGCCAGTGGACGGCTGGTAGGTATTTCTTTATCAGTTGGGCCTGCGTGGCGGATGTCAATATAGAGGTATCTACCACTGATTCAGTTGCGGTATTGAGGAACTTTGTTGGATGAGTTTCTTGAGGCCGAGCTTGAGTCTACATATGTTTATTGTAATGAGCAACTTGACTCGATGTGCATTTCTGTCGCTAGGGTTTTATGTGGATCGGGTGGTGCGCCGCCATAGGTATGGTTATTTGGATCGGGTAGCACGCCGCCACGGTTATGGTAGCTGGATCGGGTGGCACGCCTCCACGGGTATGTCATTGGAGCGGGATGCATACCGTAACAGTGTAATATGAAAATAGACTTAGTTATATGTTACCTTGTATACAATACTTCCTGGCTTCTGAGGAAAAGTTCATATGGGGTATCACTCGGCGAATAGCACATTAGTTGGGTCCATTCAGGATTTGACAGCATATATTAATTATTTCACTATAGGAGACCTAGATCTGTGAGTGGCTGACCGTTCTGAGCATGGTGACTTGAGGTGTTTCGTGAGTAATGGTGTTTGGGTAGAATCATGAGTCGTGGCAAGGCCACGTGATGTTATGACCTTTCGAGAAGGAGTCATGTACTTTATTCCTATGATGTGAGATGGGATCTCAGTTCTATGTTATGATGGTACAGAGGAAATGAATTACAGCTCTTTTGTTGGAGACAGTTGTCATGATTTGAGTATGTTTATATGTTTCTATTGGAGCATGTATTGTGTTTGTCGCGGCTTTGGCCGGTGTTTGAGGTGTCATGTCACCAGTGCGGTGTGTTATAATCGAAATGATAGTTGGAATCATTAATGAGTGCGAGCATATGTGATTTCAGCTGGTTAGAAAGGTAAAAAATTGAGGTTTGGCTCCGAAATTTATTGTGGTATCAGTTAAAAGGGAAATGGATTCATGAATGGGTGACCTGAGAGATGGATTTGATATATCGCGTGTTCGGTTGCCACGGGCAGTATATGAAGGTGTTGGAATAAGACTTCAAATAATCAGAAAGGTTTTTCAGTTAGTATTTGGTTATCATGGGAAATTGTTGTGATTAGAGACTATCATCTCAAGTGTTTGGATTGTTTGATACATCATATTATCTCACCCGGAATGGCGAGTATGGGTTATTGTAGTGAGTTCAGGCACGAGATTAGCATTTGGTATATAATTTTGGGAAGTGCAATGTGGTCTATGGTTCAGATGGACTATGGAAATTCAGCTATAACGTGTTATCGGAATTGTGATAGATAGGGTGACGTGGTATCACCCCTAATATATGCTTGGTAAGGTCATTCAGCTATTGGGTTGCTTCTAGTACAACTTTGGTACGCTCGAGGAAGAGCGTTTGCTTAAGTTGGGGAGAATGTGACGACCCGGCCCGTCATCACGAGAGTTATCACCCTGTTACCCTTTCATTTATATGTTTTATGCTTTTATATCAGTTTTAGAGTCTATCGGGTGAGTTAGGAGTGATTAAGGTTGAAAATGAGGCAAATAGCCTTTTTGAAGGAAACTTGAATATGGAAAGTCGACCTGGAGTTGACTATTTAGTTAGAGAGCTCAGAATCAGATTCTGATGATTCGGTTAGTTCCGGGAGGTGATTTGTGACTTAGGGGAGCGATCGAATTGAATTTGGAGGCCCGGTGTAGAAATAGGCTTGAATTGGCTAAGGTTGAATTTTGGCGAAATCCGAACGGTAGGTGAGATTTTGATCCGAGGGGTAGGAATGGAATTTCGACAATTTCTGTAGGTTCGTCATGTGATTTTGGATATGTCTGCGAATTTTCAGGTCATTCGGGCGTCGTTTGGTTGGGTTTTTGATTGAATGTTAGTTTAGGAAGTTTGAGTTGAATCCTAGGTTTGAATCCGCCATAATTCGATGATTTCTGTGTTTAAGGGCTTGTTTTTATGATTTGAACAAGTTTGTATCGTGTTTTGGAGTCGGTTGGTGGTTTTTGTTGGGGTCCCGGGGGCCTCAGGATGAATTCGGGGGTCCAAACGGACCATTTTGTGCCAAATGCACTATTGTTTCTGCTGCAGTAGGTGCAGAGAATTTTGGTGCTTCGCGATCGCGAAGCTTTGTATGCGATCGCGTAAGAGGAGAATTGTGAGCTCTGCGATCGTGAGGTAGAGTATGCGATCGTGTAAGGTTATGATGGAATGCATTGCGATTGCGATGTCTTATGTGCGATCGCGTAGGTCTAGGACTTAAAGCAATGCGATCGGGGGTGGATTCATGCGATCATGTAGTGTTAAGGCCTGAAGCAGTTCGATCACGTAGGGTATGTCGCGATCGCGTAGAGTACTTTAGGAGCTTGGTGAGTTTGTTCATCGCGATCGCGAGCCAGTGGCTGAGATCGCATAGAGATGCCTGGCAATCAGAATATTAATATATCAGAACAGTCTATTCGCGAACCTCATACCCATAACCTCCATTTTTGAGTTCTAAGAGAAGATATTGATGGGAAATGGTTGGGAATTCATCGGGTATTCATCGTAGGCAAGTTTTATAGCCTAATTACATTATTTTATCATGGAATCCTTGAGTATTTCACTGTTAATGGAAGACTAAAGGGGGATTTTAGCCCTAGGCCTAAATTATGGAAAATAAGTTATTTGAATGGACAAATGGAGTCCGATTTTGGTAAATTTTATATGCATAGACTCGTGTTGAGACGAGGGTTCCAAATATGTGACTTTCATAATTTTTTGAGAAGCGTACTGAAAGTCGGGTTTTGGAAACTTTGTAGTGTTTGGTGTAAATTGAATTGTTTTGACTGGGTATCATCCCATTGGCCTATTTTGATATATTTCCACTATATTTGATCAGATTCTATGCCTGCGGAGGTTGATTCTCGTGGCAAGGGCATTGCGGATTTGTCATTGAGCCGAATTGAGGTGGGTAATGGATGTGGGTGATGACCAGCGGGTTCGAAACTCTGGTATACCACTTTGTGACGCTGTATAGCGGTGAGACACGTACTCTCCTGTGAGTGCGGGGTCGATTGTGATTGGGGACTATGGCTTAGTCTGACCTGTTGATATTATATTGAGATATTGGCTATTCTTGAGCCGGTGAACCTCCTTCTTGGATGGTTGTGTACTTTTATGGGCTGTGAGCTAGATATTGGGATCCTGCGAGGATCGTTATTATTGTTTATGTGATATTGACATGCTAGTGTTACTACCAGTCCGGAGCTATTACAATTATTATGATTTTCCAAATTGTGGAACTTTGACATACCGTTTTCAACTGAAAAATGATAAAAGAGTTTTCAAAACTACTTTTGAGTCTGCGAGGCTGCATTTGCATATTAGCTGACTGGTAGTGGATCGGGCTGCACACCACAGCGTATTCATGATATTGTGCTTGGGCTGTAGGAGCCCCTCCGGAGTCTGAACCTCCACAGTGAGCACGGGTACCCAAATTGGATTGGGCTATGCGATGTAGCGGTCATTTCATGCATTGCATTGCATTTAGCTACATCTGATAGCTGTTATACTGTTTTGTTGATACTTGGTTGTACAGTTACGTTGATATTGAGACTGCTGCAAGGTATTTGATTACAGCTTTACATAGTGCTATATTGTAATTCTTATCTATGCTGTCTTACTCCTGTTTATTACCACTGAGTCTGGAAGTATTCACTTTACTCCCTGCACCTTTTGTGCAGACCCATGTACGTCTCAGCAAACTTGATGCAGTAGCCATTCAGAGGCATTTTGCGGGATAGTCAAGGTAGTTGTCGCGCCCGCAGGACCTTACTCCCCTTCAAGCTGTCTTTTCATTTCATATTGTTATCTATTTCCGCACTGAGTATTGTTGTAGACACTATTGCACTTTTATTCTCTTTAGATGCTGTTGACTCTTGACCCCTCGGTCTTTAGGGAGTTGTTATTATTTTGGGACTTGAACCCATATTGGGTATTCTATTACTGTTGACTTATTTCTGTTATGCCTAAATTGGTTAAAGTGAGCTCATAGCTCCGTGAGTATTGTTAATTGGACGGGCTGGCCTAGCAGTGTGCTGGACGCCATCACGACCGTGTATAGGGTCGTGACACCATGGCATGATCCTTCGTGCATAATTAATAAACAAGGCACGACATGATCTTTTGTGCATAATCAATAAACAAGGCACGGTATGATCCTTCGTGCATAATCAATAAGTAAGGCACGACATCGCCCTTCGTGCATTATCACTCTTCCTCACCCAAATAACAATCACAGTTAAGGGTAAAAGTATGAAACAATTAATATGAACTGTCCCTGCAAGGGTCACAATAATCATCATGGTAAAGTCTCGGCAAGGTAAACAATAATCAACTTAACAATAAAGTCCCGGTAGGGGAATACAATAATCAACTTCACAACCCCGCAAGGGTTCAAGATTTTCACTTAAAAACATCCCACATTAACTCACAATATATGTCAACAAATGACTCACGACCATGCTAGACACTAGTGTATGGATGCTCGTCACCACAGCCCATACACTGCACACGATCACATAGCAATTAGCACATTAAATCATATTCCCTCAAGCTAGGATAGATCAAACACTTACCTTTAAGCCTTAAAGTCCAATTATCCTTCAATTATAGCTTTACCTCGAATTTCAACCTTCAACTTGCTCGAATCTAATCACAATTGGTTCAATTACTTAAATAAATACTATATAAATTGGTTTGGATGCTTAAAAATGGTTTTCTCAAAGTTTAACCCAAAATTTCCCAAAACGCCCCTTGTCCCACGTTGTCGAAACTCGGGGTTTGGACCAAAATCCGGTTACCCATTCCCTCACGAGTTTAATTATATGATTTGTTTAGAAATCAGACCTTAAATCGAGGTCTAATTCCCCAATTCATGAAAAACCTAGGTTCTACTCAAAAACAACAATTTCCACCATGAAAACCTTTGATTTCTCTTGGAAAACATGTTTAATGATGTTAGGAATTCAAAGAATTAAGTAAAAAGTGACTTACAAGTGATTTGGAGTGATCTTGTTCTTGGAGAATCGTGTGTGGTGTATTAGGTTTTGAAAGAATGGTGATAAGGGGTTTAAAATTCGTTTAATTATCAGATTGCATAGCTGTGGATATGGGAATTGCGAACATTTGTTCGCAATTGCAAACTTAGCAGGTTTTGACTGTTGCCCTTGCATTTCCGAGAAACCGTTTGCATTTGCGAACATGGGCGTTCCTTGTCAACATCGCATTTGCGATAATAAGTTCGCATTTGCTAACTAGGCTGAATACTATGGTCCTCACATTTGCGACATTTTGGTCGCATTTGCGAGCTTGTGTTGTTTCCTGAAGGCTTCGCATTTGCGAAGGTTGGTTCGCATTTGCGAACCAAGGCTAAATATGGGTCATCTCGTAATTGCGAGTATTTCTTCGCAATTGCGAAGATATCAGCTGGGGAAAAAATACCAGCTATGTTATTTTTCAAAATTTGCTCTAACGGCCTATCAATTCTTTACCCGAGCCCTCGGGCTCCAAACCAAATATGCACACAACTTCAAAAACATACTACGAACTTGCTCGCGCGATAAAATCGCCAATATAACATCATTTTCATAAGATCAAGCCTCAAATTCATGATTTTCTTCCTTTAACTTCATAAACTTTCAAATTTGGAACTCAAAGTTCGAAACACATCAAACGACGTCCAAATGTCGTCAACCTTTGCAGGAAGTACTTAAATAATATTTAAGACTTGTACCGGGCGTCGGAACCAAAATCCAAGCCCGATACCATGGTCATTTAATCCATTTTCATTTAATAATTTCAGCAAAAATAATTTAACAGAAAAATTCATATCTTGGGCTCTAGGCCTCAAAATTCAACTCCGGACGCATGCCCGAGTTCCATATTTTCCTACGGACCTTCCACTACCGTCTGATCTTGGGTCTGGGTCTGTTTACAAAACTGTTGATCGGAGTCAACTATATCAATATTAATATCAAATTTCTTCAAATTTTTAATAGAATTCACATATTCTAGCACAAAATCTTTCTCGCTACATGCCTGGACTATGCACGTAAATTGAGGCACTATAAAATGAGGTTTTCAACACCTCAGAAGTGCGGGACAAATGAGGAAATCAGGTGATGACCCTTTGGGTCCACACATCCTCCACCTCTAAAACAATCGTTCGTGTTCGAATGGACAGGAGAAGGAAGAACCTGAGTCGGGGAACAAATGTGGGTAACGGCTCCGCATATCGGACTCGGACTCCCAGCTCGATGCCTCAGGAGGCTGACCTCTCCACTAAACACGCACAGAAGGAAAACTCTTCGACCTCAGTTGTCGAACATGCCGGTCTAGAATGGCCACCGGCTCCTCATCGTAAGAAAAATCATTGTCTAATTGGACAGTACTGAAGTCTAACACATGTGTAGGATCGCCGTGGTACCTCCCAAGCATAGATACATGAAAAACTGGATGTACGGCTGATAAGCTAGGTGGCAGTGCTAGTCTGTAAGCCACCTCTCCCACTCGGTCCAGAGTCTCAAATGGACAAATATATCTAGGGCTCAGCTTGCCCTTCTTTCCAGGATAGTCTTGACCTTGTCTAAGGCCTCCTGAACTAAGTCTGTACCCAACAACCGAACCTCTCCCGGCTCAAACCACTCAATTGGAGACCGGCATCGTCTACCATAAAACGCCTCAAACGCAGCCATCTGAATGCTAGATTGGTAACTATTGTTGTAGGCGAACTTTGCTAATGGTGGAACTAGTCAGACGAGCCTCCAAAATGAATGACACAGGCTCG